>VDFB02207541.1:0-15093 GCA_007258455.2 Sequoia sempervirens | reverse complement strand
CATAAAAGATGGTCTACCTGCTTACAACAATTTCATCTCAACATTCACCATAAGAAAGGAAGTTAAGACAAAGTTGTAGACTACTTGAGTAGACCTCCAATAACAACCCAAACAATAGTGTTAGATTCTTGTGGTCACCAAACATCATATTGGCCCTAGTTGTATGACACTAGCCTTGATTTTGATGACACGTACAAAAGGATAATAAAAGGTAAATGAGTCCCTAATTTTTACTTTCAAGATGTAATTCTTTGTCAGATGGTTCACATAGGTGTTCCTACTAGGGAATAACAAAATATTATATGGGAAGAAAGACACTCTGGAGTAGGAAAAATCCATTATTATACTCTAGAGGTTTTTTTGCTAAAACTGCATCATGATGTCACTTCAAATATTTGGTTTTATACATCTTGTGCCATTGCAAAGCCTAAAAAGTACAAATAAGGATTTTATATGAGTCTTCCTATTCTTGATAAGACCTAACACTCAAATTTGATGGAATTCATATCATGCCTTCCCACTACCAAACTTGGTCATGACTATGTGTATGTGGTGGTAGATAAATTTTTAAAAATGGTCATCATGGTAGCATGCAAGAAGGGACCAATCTTTTCTTTGAGAATGTTTGGTTCCATTTTAGTTTGCCAGAAAGTATCATCTCTAATAGATATAGTAAGGTTTCCATTACTATGGGCCATGATGGATGCTAGGTTGATAAACTCTACCATATTCTATCCATAGAAAAATTAGAAAACTAAGGCGATGAATTGCATTATCATTCACATTCTATGAATGTATCATTTAAAGCATCCTTGTACATGGGATGAACTTGTACCATATATATAACATAGTTTCAAATCATGAATTATATGGCTCCATGAGGTACAATCTATTTGAGGCATGTCTTGGGTACCAACCTTTGGCTCATGTGGGTGTAGCACTACTAGTCATGCTACATAATCTATTACCACATTTTGAGAAGGAGATAGATAAGGCATCAACGTTTGTTGAAATGATTCATAATATCCAAAATCAAGTTCATGAGATACTACATCACACCAATTATAAGTACAAGGTATGACATAATAAGCATCATACACTCATCAATTTTAGGTTGGAGACAAGGTGTGGATTCATCTACATAAACAATGGCTTTAGGGACCAAAAAGGAAAATTCATCCTCTTCGATATGGGCTATAAACCACCCTTAAAATATTGGTGAAAATAATTATGAGCTTAATCTACCAATACTTCTAAGACTGCATCCTATTTTCAATGATGAATTGTTGCATCCATGTTTTTCACCATCATTGGACACCTCATAGCTTGCTAAGAATATCCATAGAACATAATTGAATCTAGAAACCATCTTTCCCCTTGTAATTGATTAGGTTACTAATGTTTTGTGTTCTTTTCAAAACATTAAAGAAGCAACATATCCCTCTCTATTACATGGTATAGGTTAGACAATTTCCTCACTAGGGAAAGTGGCTCATTAAGGATCAAATTTAAACATGGTCTCGTTATTTTCCACAAAGCAGATGTGCAATGGGGTCTATTGCCTCTCAAAGAGGAATTTAGGTGGTATATGCATAACCAAAGATGGAAAATATCATAAATCTATCTTTTTAGTATTTCTATGTTTCTATAATTTGTATTTTTTAAGGCCTTCAGAGTAGAATTGGCTTTGGCGACACTTGTTAGCTTTTATAGATACCACTAATCCATAGATTATGCCTTTGGTAGCTACCAAAAACATTGTAGAACTCTCTACCCAAGGCAATAGTTATGTACTATCTAATACCTTCTTGTACCAATCTCTTTAATGTAAGCTTTTGCACATTCACATGCCTCACCTTTATCAGATTACACATAAAAAGAATAATTTTAAAATAAAATAACTCTATGAAAATCTTTTAATTCTATAATTTAATCATTCTATTAACAAATACTAAAATAAAAAAAATAAAAAAATTTGAAAATATTCATCTATTAATTTTCATTACCATTAATTCATTTAAATAATAAAATGCATATTGTATATTATATGGTTTAATACAAATAAGTTAACATATACTATCTTTATGACAACATGCTCACAACAGTGCATTAATCTTTATTCTGCTGTAATCTTTTTTAAATTTGTAATATAGTAATTAAAAATATATCAGTCGAATAATGTGTTTAATTTTATATTTATAAGAGTAATAACAACCCAAAAGGCCTATAAATTTTAGCTGTGATTAAATTATAGGCATTAAATTTGGAATCCAAGAAGAAAGTCCTGACTCGTACAGAATGATGGGACGTATGAAATTGCTGTATCCTATGCAAATACATGCTGTCATCCACCCAATTTCTGCGTTTGGTGAGATGCTTTTGTCCCTACCTCCCTCTGCCCCCTCTACTCTTTTTTCTATAGCTACATTGCACTTCCCTACCCACTTCTCAACAAGAAGCCTCTTTTCATTGTTTAATTGTTTATTCTCCTCTCAATCTTCTCCGCCAGAAGCCCTCTTTCATTGCTCTATCGTTTAGTCTACTCAATCTTCTCAGCAAGAAGCGCCCTCCTTCTTTCATTGTTTAATCGTTTAGTCTCCCTCAATCTTCTCAGCAATTCTGTGTGTTCAGTTCAATCCATGACCATGGCATCCACTTCCTTTTCATCTTCTGCAAGAAGCCCTCTTTTTCATCATCTCTCCTGCAAGAAGCTCTCTTTTTCATCCACCCAACCTACGCGTTCGCAAACACGGTCTATCTATCATCCACCTCCGTCTGCACTTCACCTCTTCAGTTCCTCAACAAGAAGCCCTCTTTCATTGCTCCATCCATTACCATGGCATCCACTTCTACTTCTGATGGATCCTTTCTCAGATACGAGCCTCCCACTACTAAACTTGCCTTCCAAAGTGATAAGAGGTATGGTGTGCTTCTAAGTTTCAGGGGACCGGATGTGAGGAAAACTCTGGTAGACCATCTGTTTTAAGCCCTCTCCGTAGCAGGACTCAATGTCTTCTTAGACACCGAGAAATTGGAAAAGGGGGAACTTGTCGACTTGAGCTTGGAGAGAGCAATAGAGAGCAGTGCCATACGCATTCCAATATTTTCCAAAGGCTATGCAGACTCAGTTTGGTGTCTCAGGGAGGCCGCTGAAATGATGAGGGGTAGGACCAGTGGCTTGATCATTCCTCTCTTTTATTATGTCAATCCGACTCATCTTAGATATCCTGAAGAGGGGACCATTCCTTTCTATCGCCAATCATTTGAAAAACATCGCAGCCATTCAAATCCTTACGAAAAAGAAGAGATTGACCGATGGTGTAGTGCCCTTCTGGAGATCTGTGAACTCACAGGTTGGTCCATGGACATGACAGACGGGTGAGTAATTAACCTCACTACCATGAAACATGGGTCAATGAGTTTGACCCGAAACTACACGGTTGAACCCTGATAGAAATATCATAATTTGACACGCTATGGAAAAATACCTTCTACTTATCAATTGATGAGCTAAAGGGGCTCTATTATGAATGGTTCATAAGGCACAACACTTGCTGAAGGTTTTGCAAATGGGGTAACAACTCAAGCGGGCTTAACTTTGGAGAAAACTCCCTGGTTAAGCGCGCTTGAGCTGGAGCAGTACGGGATGGGGACCTCCCGGGACGGACCAGTGCTTCACCTCTGTGAGCATCACCTAGATGCAATGAGTGCTAAGTGGACCATTCGATATCATGAGATGGGTTCTTGTTGAACCACTACTCATGAAACATGGGTCAATGAGTTTGACTCGAAACTACACTGTTGGATCCTGATAGCAATATCATAATTTGACATGCTGTGGAAAAATACCTCCCACTTATCAATTGATGAGCTAAAGGCTCGCTATGAATGGTTCATAAGGCACAACACTTGTTGAAGGTTTGCAATGGTAATAACTGCTGGCTAACCTTGGAGAAAACTCCCCGTTGCCGCTTGAGTCGGAGCAAGATCGGGATGGTGACCTCCTGACCATCAAGCTTCCTCCGTGAGCATCACCTAGATGCAATGAGTGCTAAGTGGATAATTCATTATCATGAGAGATGGGTTCTTGTGAACCACTACTCATGAAACATGGGTCAATGAGTTTGACTCGTAAAACTACACGGTTGAATCCTAATAGTAATATCATAATTTGACACACTATGGAAAATACCTCCTACTTATCAATTGATGAGCTAAAGGCCTCTATTATGAATGGTCTATAAGGCACAACATCATTAAGAAGCCTTGCAATGGGTAGCACTGTTTAGCTTAACCTGGAGAAAACTCCCCAAGTTGTTGCAAGCTTGAGCTGGAGCAGTACTGGGATGGGTGACCTCCCGGGACGGACCAGTGCTTCACCTCTGTGAGCATCACCTAGATGCAATGAGTGCTATGTGGACCATTCGATATCATGAGAGATGGGTTCTCGTTGAACCACTACTCATGAAACATGGGTCAATGAGTTTGACTCGAAACTACACGGTTGAATCCTGATAGCAATATCATAATTTCACACGCTGTGAAAAAATACCTCCTACTTATCAATTGATGAGCTAAAAGGGCTCTATTATGAATGGTTCAAAAGGCACAACACTTAAGGAAGGTTTTGCAATGGTAACAACTCAAGCTGGCTTAACCTTGGAGAAAACTCCCTGGTTAAGCGCGCTTGAGCTGGAGCAGTATTGGGATGGGTGACCTCCCGGGACGGACCAGTGCTTCACCTCTGTGAGCATCACCCAGATGCAATGAGTGCTAAGTGGACCATTCGATATCATGAGAGATGGGTTCTTGTTGAACCACTGCTCATGAAACATGGGTCAATGAGTTTGACTCAAATCACGTTGAATCCTGATAGCAATATCATAATTTGACATCGCCAGGAAACACCTCCACTTATCACAAGGATTACATTCATATCTACTAGAGGAGCAAATGGATTGTTTCTTACAAAGTTTGTAATCCTTCTAGGGACTACTCTACATTCTCTAGCCCTATGACCAAATTGATTGCATGTATAACAATACCCATAAAAGTGTGAAGAGTACCTACTCATAGAATTCTCTTGAGCCAGATGTGGGGGTCTTCTTTGTGTAGGCTTTTCCAAATCCTTCACCCTAGTGAATCCTTCTACATCTGTTCTCTTGATATTTTTTCTATTTTTCTAGTGTCGAGGAGTTAATTGGTTATCCTTCTTGTCTGCAACAGGATTCTTTTTCTCTTCAACTTTCTTTATCTCAGAGGTCTTCCTCTCCTTTTTAGAGGTGTCCTCCTTGTAGCTTTCATCACAATCTGTACTTGATTTTTCTCCTACACTAAATCTCTCATACAATTTTGCAAAAGAACTTATAAAAGTGTGCTTCCCTTTCTCTAGACCTAAGCTAGATTTTTCTTTGTTGGATGGATTTTTTGTGCTCAACAATCCATCAAGGATCTCTAATCCTTCCTTCAGTTTTAGGAATTTCTCTATTTTTTCTCTAGCATTCTCCAAATATTTTCTCAAGGCAACTATTTATTCTTCCAACTTCATACATCTATCAACTTCAGACTGCAGCTTGGATTTGACCATTTCTTCAATTCTCTTGGCTTCTTCCACTTGAAGCTTCAAGCTTACCATATTTTAGTCAAATTCTTCAAGATTCTTGGTTAGGGGTTTTGACTCCTTTTGAGAAAGTTTCCACCGACTAACTATTCCTACCAACTGCTAAATCAACAAAACCGCTAATAGTATGAACAAGATCACCAATGTTCAAACACTTCATTAATACGAATAACATGAACTAGAATTTGAGAATCAACCATAACACTTTCAATCTCACCACAAAAATTCACCAAATTAATGACCTATCTATGTTAATTTCTCTAGCATATGCTTAACAATCTCTAGTTCTTCCTCTCCTAAACTAACTCCTACCGACTAACTCTCTTACAAATGAGAAAGAACTTGCCTTTTATAGATATTACATTCCAAATCAAGGGCCATGATTTAATCCACTTCTAGGGCCTAGATTGCATTTGCATCTAATATTTGAAGCATATAGGGTTTTGGAAAATCATGCCTCTTTTACATCCAATCAGGAAATTTTGGCCCAAGGAGAAACAAATATCCCTTTTTCGATCTCGATGATCAAATTCTCATTGGAGAAAAAAATAAAAAACAACCTCCTTTGTCCTCTTGGAATACTTTCTAAACTAGCTAGTGTGAATTCTTAGGTAGATTCTAGCATTTAAATATTTGAGTTGAACATGGGTTCAACTTTGAAATCTTCTTGGCAGCAACATGTTGGCACAGATGCATAAGGAGGTTCCCTCCTTTGATTAAATTAAAGCCCTTCCATAGGCACGTTTCCATATGCAAGTCCTCATGTGATAGCACTCCCTTTGCAAACTTGGCACAATCTCATAGACGGGCACAACTTGAACACAAAATTTTGCATTTAAATTCCCCTTGCAATATTATACCTGTAGCAAACATAACAAATAATTAGCCAATTCCATTAAAAAAATATTCCTCTTTTAAGTCCAATATATTTGTGATTTAACTCCACCTTGCAAATAGAATTGCACACCTTAAAACAATAACTTAAATCAATTAGATCCATAAAATATTCATAAAATATTAATTAGTACTCAAATCATAAAGATTTAAATATTAATTACGAGTAAATTAATAATATGCAAAAGACCATTACCCATAATAATATAATTACCAATAGGGACCTTAATATAAAATTTCTTGAAATTCCTCATAATGGCCATTTTAATAAGGGTGATTTTTTTATGAATAGACACTAATCTATATTAATTATAAAGATTAAAATACATATTCACAAAAAAATGTGGGTCATAAGAAGGCACACACCGAGAGTCATATGTGAAGTGCCCAGAAATCCAAAAAACAACTAGAAGCTTTAAGATTTAAACTAACCCTTTAAAAGGTTCCACAATTAATTTCATTCAAATCTCATGCAAAATATTTAAATGGAGGAATTATCCCACTTCCCAATTAAATACTCCCTTTTTAATCTTAAAATCTCATTAGACTAATCCCTCCACTTTTTGAGGAAACCCACAAAATTTATTGTGGGGCCTAAGATTTATTTATCCCTTTTTCTAGTTGTACCCCATTATTTGAATTTGTTCCAACATTAAAGCACCCCTACCTTTCGAAATCCCCCAAATTAAAGATTTTAATGGACAGCTTGATTTTTGGAAATCAAAAATAGTTCATACGGAATTTCAATAGTCATGTGGAAGGATGGAAGAAAGCAGGAAAAAACAAGCAATACGAGTGCCAACTAGTTGTAGAGATGAGGAGGGTCTATGCCAAAAAATGGCACAAAGATGGGTGGCACCCACAAAGGATTTTCTTTTCAAGAAAGCCCGATGGAACCTTATCCTTCTACACAATCACACTCAGCCCCCCAATGGGATGACAATCAAAACAATTATCTATTAGTTCGAACAATGTCATAGCTTGCAAAAAGAATAACATGTTCCACACAAAGACTTTCACAAGATGTCACTTGTTGTGGATCATGTGTAATCAAAAGCTCTGCTCGTCTATCCTCAAATTCTATAAATCTTTCTTCTATGACTATTTCAATTAGCATTTCATTCATTTTGATAAATAAATCCTTGAGACCTCAAAGAAATTTCTTACTTGCAAGAAGGATGATGATGTGGGGATGATAATGCAGGAATCTGGTGTTAAAATTCCATTTGTAGAAAAAAAATGCAGGGATGTCATGTTGACATGCCAAAAAATGGTGAAAATGTGACTGGAACCCAGAACGATGAGGCCCACAACACCCACATTTCTGCACTATGAAAAAACCTGGGACATCAAGTGAAAATAAGCAATGAAGGAGTTTAGTATTGATTAAGTGAAGGCTTCCAAACAATGATCAACTCGTCCAAGCTTGTTGTCCCCAAATATTGAATCACATGGTAGCATGTTTATGATATGGTATGGGAAAATTTGTGCAACTATCAAGGATTGGCACCATTAACCAAACTTTCAGTGGTGCACCCATGTTTTATTATCACAAAATATAGCGAAACTTACTCATGATGACAATGCATAGGTCTGGGAAGGAACCATAGACATTAATATGAGTCTAGGCTTGAGAGCATTGAATCCCCTCGGAAGTCTTCATTCACAAATAATTCGATATGTAGAAAAATGCATGGGAATTAGATCACATATTTACACATATGAGGAGAAATCACACTGCTTGTGCTCGCCAATCAGATTCCATGCTAGTGGGTATAGCCCCACTAAATGCACTACCAAATAGCTACACTGAAAGTTGATTCAATCTTTAGAATAGTGGTGAGGAAATTGTGATGAAACCAAACCAGCATAGAAGTGTTGCCATTGTGCAAAGAAGTGATGCGGAAATGCCATGTAACCATGTCGTTTGGTGGTGGAATAACCAACGACTTTTGCAAAGAAAAATTTTGCAAAAGTGAAATGCATAAAATATTATACGGAAAGCCAAGGCCGAAATGCCAAAAAATGGCATGAATAGTCTGGAACTTCGCAACGATTTCCCCGCAACCGTTAAAACATTGATATCCTTTGTCCTTTAATTTAGCACATTCACAAATACTGTTGAGAGTGAATGATAAGAAAATGGAACCCGCAACACAATTTCTTCCAAGATGCATAACATTTATAATCATGTAATCAATTCCCACTTAAATTCAGTTGAACCACACAAGCATACCCTCCTTAAAATCATGAAATACGTCAACGAAATCATCAAAATCACAAACTTGAACCAATTCGAAGGGTTTGTGGATTGGAGGTCAATGCAAGGATCTAACATACAGAAGTCAGAGGACTGTAGGACATTGCATTGCGAAAGTCATAGTCTTGTGGGCCAGAGAATTGTGGAAGCTAGAGGTTAAGGTGCCATTGCATCGGATACCTACAAAATATTTTCAGTCATTACACAAAGAACACAAGTGACCTTTGAAACCCAAAATGCAAAGCAGAATAACAACCTATGTAGACCTAGAAAGCACAAAATATGACCAAACCAAAAGCAAGAGTGAGTAATCAAAATTTTTGCCTCACCGGATAATTGTTCCAAATTCAATGATTTGGCAGTCAATATAAGGGTTTTTTTCCCTTCTGGACGTGATGGCAAGTCAGATTTGACCCAAAATGCTCCAAAAATGTAGCTACTTTTTAGATCTAGCAACCACTCTTTAGCTTCAAACCTTCATAGATTTGGCCTCATATGTCCAATTTGATGAAACAAAGGGAAAACCGATTATAAGTAGGAGGTATTTTCCACGCAGGTCAAATTATGATATTGCTATCAGATTCAACCGGTAGTTTCGAGTCAAACTCATTGACCCATGTTTCATGAGTCGAAAAGACTGGATGGGTGACCTCCGAAGGACCGAGCTTCACCTCTGTGAGCATCACCTAGATGCAATGAGTGCTAGGTACCATTCGATATCATGGGAGATGGGTTCTTGTTGAACCACTACTCATGAAACATGGGTCATGAGTTTGACTCTAAACTACATGGTTGAACTCGATAGCAATATCATAAAACTGACTATCTCGAACCTTCCGAATTCAATGGCGAGCTCAAATTTGTGTCAATAAGCTCTGATACCTATAATAAAGAGCTAAAAATGGAACCTTTTAGATCTAGTGTTTCTATCAAATATTTTTGGTTCTCCAGATCATCATACGATGCAAGAGAAGAGCATACTCAACTTTTCAAGATTTACCATCTTTTTTTAGAAAAATACTATCCAATAACACCCAACCTACTATGATACCATGTTAGAATTGACTATGGCTACTAAGATCTTGAGACCAAATGAAAAACACAAATGGGGAGAATAGAATGTGACAAGAATAAACTGTATTCTTATTAATATGATTCAATGATATCAAAATTGTAGTAGAAACCCTTTGATTATATAGCCAAGGTGAGATACAAGATGTCATAGGATTATGACAAGTGTTTTAGTCATATGAAATGCGACAACTAATCACAACTACCTAGATTCACATGTAGTAGTTGTCAAAAGATAAGATAACAACTAATGACAACTAACACCTTCTAGAAAGATTCCTTCCTATGACCTAAGTAAACTTAACATGTGAAAATAAGTCCTCTAGTAATGAATGAACTAGGTACAATATTATTTACACCAACATTCATGAATGAGAAATATGTGAAGATTCTTGTTAGAGTATAGAGTTCAATTATATGCAGTAAAGATATTCTAGTTTACTATTATGATTAGTTGAATCAAGTAGCATATATTTGGTTTCTCCTGTGGGTACAACAACTCAAGCAAGGGTTAGCCGAGGTAGTGTTCACCCACCTTAATTTTTGTCGTTAACTTAGATGTTTACATTGTTGCATCCATTTCAATTAGATTCCTCATAACATGCACATGAATGATAGCTTGTCTTATAATCTATATTTTGTAATGTATCATTGAGTCATCCTCCAAAGTGATTCTAGTAGTTAGAAGTAAGAATCAATAGTGTTAGTGAAATTACAAAATTCAAGTTTAGCAGTTAACAATCATAGTGTTAAGCTAAAGGTACCTACAACATTAGTAGCAAATTAAGTTATTTCCCTTGTTTTATAGTTTACACTGCATTTCTTTTTCTATTCTTTACTATTTTCTTGCACATGTGTAAACCACCTATACTTGATGATATAGACCGTGTAGATTCTGTGAATGCACATATAGTGCTAGCATCATCACAAGATTGCAAATCCTTGGTTGATAATTAAATGGAGCCTTTACGAGGGTTTAGTGGACTGTTCAGCTAGGGACATCTCCTCTTAATTATGTTTCTAACACAAAGTTGATCGAGCATTAGTGAGGCCTTACACATGCAACCAAAGCACACCTTGCATAAATTTGTGCACTATGACTGTGCCCCACCTATCAAATTTTCTAATATAAAATTGGCTCCATCAGTGGTCTTGTCCACCATTACCAAAATAATATCGTGTCAAGTCTTTAACATAGGAAGACTTTTGTATAAAATCCATATTAATGATCTACCACTTCCTCTCTATAATTTCATGAGGATATTAAATTCTTTCTTAGTAATGACATTCTATCTTTGCCTTCTAGCACTCTAGACAACTTGATACAAACCTTCTAGCTTCTCTCTTCATTCCTTTCTAGAAATATAGTGACTTCACATCAACCAATAACTCTGTCTCTCTAGGATGTCCTGAATATTCTATCGAATAAACTTCTTACCACACCATATTCTCTAGCTCCTCAAAGTTTGGTACTTAGTTCCTTCCTCTGATTCTTAGTAGTACATTTGGATTAAATGAAACATGTATCTTGGACTCTTGTCACACTTGATTCTTGAAAATATAGTGAATAGATATCATTGAGGACATATGTCTCCTTTGACTTAGGGCATCCGCAAGTCAAATTTTTCCTTTCCCTTTATATAATTGATTTCACAATCATATTCCAACACTAGCTCAAGCCATTTTCTTTGATAAGGGTGATCCCACAAAGCTAGTTTACAATTTTTGGGAGATTTTTATTTTTTCTTATATCACATATTTTTAGAAATATAATGATTTAAGCCTTAAAATTTTCCATTTAAAGCATTCCAATTGAAGAGGGTTTGATCAAACTACCTTAGATCAAACCCCCTTGGATAGAACCCCGCTAGTTTTAAACCATACCTATAACAGAGTCTCCTTTACACCTACCAAAATGCTGATAAAAAATCACTTTTGATTTACCTTTTGGGGGATCAAATGAATTCAATTAAAATTTATTTTTTGTAAGTATGTACTAGTCCTTATTATAAGCTTCCCAAAAAGTATAATTTTAAATAAATTTAATTTTATTATTATATTTATGTTTTATTTCTTGTGAATGTGGGTTTCTCACTAAAAATAAAGCTCTTTGTTCTACACATGTGGAAAAAAAGAATATTATCAAAAAAAAAATTGAAAAATATGAGTGCACTAGAAATTGAAGTCCTTAATCTAGCAAAATAAAATAAAAAATTGATACATACAAAAAAAGTTGTGTTATACAATCTGCCTATGTTTGAATTGTAATTGGTTTGACTTCAAAACTTGATTAAGGAAAAAAAAATCAATAAAACACTATGAGACCAATTGGAAGCACTAGATATCATAGTTACAAATCTAAATTCGAAAAAAATAGAATTTTATCCTTCATGGAAAAAAAGTTGTGTTATACAATGAGTGCCACTCCTTAAAAATGGTGTTTATTGAAAAAAACTAGTTTTTGAAGGAGATGGAAAAAGAAGTGCAATCTGATTCCAAATTTTTTGAAAAATATATATTTAGAATCTATAGACAAAATGTCACAAGTCGCTATTTTGCATCATCTTCAAATTCCTCACAGTTTAGCCACTATAGGTGCTCAAAAGTGAAGATTTAGTTAAAAAAATCAATTTAGTGTCCAGTTTGGCCAAAAATTGTAAACCAGTACTGTGGGATCACACATGAACGTTTAGATTTTGTTGGGTGAACAATGATTTTTAGAACATGTTGGCCTTTTGTTAACTCCAAAATTTTGTCCAAGTAAATAATGCCTCTTTGGTTTGCAAGAATAAACAATTTACTACTAACTCAAAATCATGTGGAGCATCATTTTGTTCCTATATCTTCAATTTCCTAACTCATAGGAAACAACTTCCCCTTCTTGAATAAGCATCCTACCTATCATTTTCTCAAGGCATCAATGATAATCACAAATTGGCCTTCCGATTCAAGAAATTTTAGAATTGGTGTCATAATTACTTCTCTTTTATTTGGTCAAGGCCTCTGACTTTGTCCTGACCATTCAAATCTTTTGCTAACAACTCCTACAGCTAATCCTTCAACTCCAACAACTTCGTTGTGTAAATATATCATCAAATCCAAGAAATTTATTTGGTAATACATTATCAAACCCTGTTGGATAGGGTGCTTATCTGTATCTGATCCTTTTTCGATCCATATACTTATATTCTTCCCCTCCTTGGTGTTTTTGAGACATAAAACATTAAATCATCTTGAAATTTGAACTCTCGTTTAATCATCTATTTTCTCCAATTTGATTGCATGGATTTGAAATCCTTTTGCTAGGCCTTCTTCAATTGAATGACTATTACTTGCCTTAACTTACTCTCACTATGTAGAGCCCCTTCGCTTTTAGCCCTTCATGACGTGTAAGTAAGTTGTTTATTTGTGACTTGTGAGGTCATGTTGATTTTGGCGTTTAACGTTGTTTAATGTAATGATATAGTTGTACTCAGTGTGTGTTGAGTCTTAAATGTCGTTCAAATAATGTGTTAGTGTTTGAAGTTCGCAAGTAATATGTGATTTAATTGAATTATCAATTGTTAAGTGAATGTTGTTGATTAGTTAAATTATTAAATTAGATTATTAAATAATGTTGTTAATTAATTATTGAATTAATTAGTTATGTTGTAATGATTCAGTTATTATTCTTAATTAAACGATGAATAGTTAAATAAGATATAATAGAATGTTAATGTAATTATTAATAATGTTAATTTTTAAAATTTAAATATAATTGATATTCCTAGGGCTATTCCACAAAGCTTGACACTATTTTTATAGAAAATAATTATAAAGGGTTTCTTTTTAAATTTGAGAAACTTGTATGTACAATATATCAAAAAGTTTATAAAGTCCCTTTAGAAGAAAATTGAAGTATATTTATATACATGATTAAGTTTTAAAATAAATTTACAAATGTAAAAGTAAATAAATAAGCATTTCTGGTCATAAATATTTAATATATATATATATATTTAATATATATATATATATATTGTTATATATATATATATTAAAAGTCATGGATTTGTTCTTGTTTATAGTTAAGGATAAAGTATATGAATGTGAAATATCTTTATACGATAATATTGATAGATTGGACTTAAAATCTCAAGATCACGTGTAATAATAATATTATTCAATTATCATAAGCTTATATTTTAAAATATTAGTTTCCTACATAGAATAATTTATATCTATTTTTTTAGGGGTACACATGCCTTCTGGCATGAAAATTGACTTTACACCTGCCAATTGCATTTGCTTGAAAGTTTCTAAAGCTTTTTATTTCCTTTACACCTAGCAATGACATTTTTATGAGGGAATGTTTGGAAGGCCCTTTTAAGAAATAAATTTTGTAGATACCAGAGAGGATCACACGATGGGAGACCACATTTCCTTGGAAGAATTCTGTCAATAGTTCACATACCCAGTTCAAGCCTCTAACCTAGAGGATACTATAAGAATTTTGAGGGTTTAATTTTTGTTAATCACATTTTCTTGTAAGTTTAATCCATTTGCACACTCAATATATGATGTGATCAATTTAGCATATTGTAGTGGCTCCACACTCACATATTTGAGTGTTCTTTTGTTTGCATTATGGATTTTTTTCCAGATTAATATTTGTTTTAACATAATATGGAAGCTAACAATTTGATTCCAATGACCATATTGGAGAGCCATTCCCAAACTCCTTTTCTTCCATGCTTCTTTACCTACTCACTCACAACTGAGGCATGCTGATAAATGCAAACGAATTTGGCCTTTCACTTATTGATTGCATTTTCCTAATAGTTTCTTAAGCCAAATCCATTTTGTGTGTATCCTACCATAATTGCAGTTTTGAGGTACGTTTCTTTGACGCAGTCTGTCAAACAGACCACACACCTTGGGCCTATGCTTCCACATTTTGTTGAAAAACAGCTCACATTGCTTTCCTTTGCTTCCTCAAGGTTTTGGAGTCGGGCTTTACACCCACCTATTGCATTTGCGTAAAAATTTCATAGGCCTCTTCTTTGAACCCGTTTTAGTGCACATCGTACAACCATTGTTGTCCTGGAGACCACGTTTCTTTGTGGCATTATGTCGATAGTTCATGTGCCTTGTCTTTGCCTCCATAATTTGCGTACATGTCTTCCAAAGCACTTGCAGTAAGGGTTGCTGGTGTGTGAAGTATGTGCAGCCCTCATCCACTGAACCTGCCTGACTACAGGCACCTAGA
>VDFB02207537.1:0-16600 GCA_007258455.2 Sequoia sempervirens | reverse complement strand
TAACAATTTATTTTGTATGTATCGAAATTCAACTTTTTTTTATTGGATCAAGGAATTCAATATCCAATGCACTCATATTTAAAAAAAAAAAATTGATAATCTTCTATTTTCCCACATGTGCAAAACAAAGAACTTGATTTTTGATGAAAAACCTACATTCACAAGAAATACAAAATAAATTTATAATAATTAAATTAAATTTATTTAAAATTATAATTTTTGGGAAGCTTATAATAAAGACTACATACTTACAAAAAATAAATTTTAAATGAATTCATTTGATCCCCCAAGAGGTAAATCAAAAGTGGTTATCAACATTTTGATAGGTGTAAAGGAGACTCCGTTATAGGTATGGTTTAAAACTAGCGGGGTTCTATCCAAGGGGGTTTAATCTAAGGTAGTTTGATCAAACCATTTTCAATTGGAATGCTTTAAATGGAACTTCTTAAGGCCTAAATCATTATATTTTCTAAAAATATGTGATTTCAGCAAAAATCAAAATCTCCCAGAAATTGTAAACCAGCTTTATGGGATCACCCACTTGTATTGTATCATAATCTGATGTATCTTGTATCATTCTTGATGTACACTCCTCACATGTATACGAGGAGATATTGTTGTTCAAATGCATAGATGTAATTATGTAAATTGATGTTAATCTATATTATGTAATGGATTATGTAGCAAATGTTATTGTATATGTAATTAAATGAATTGATTTAATGGATCTATATGGAACATATGTTATGGTTGTATCATATTTGATCTTGTAAATGTAATGGTTAATGTACCTTCTTATTGTAGTTGGAATCTGATTAATGTGATGTCTTTCAGTCCTTTCTCGTTTAACTGATGGGAATTAAGTTACAACGTAGTCATGGACCTTAAAGGACTTAGGTTAGATTAGTGTCAATTGATTCATTTGCAATAGTGTGTTTATTGCACTTTAATGTATACATATTTCTATATTAGGTGTTAGTATGTGTTGTCCTCTAGGGTTTCATGGTAGGTCATTACACATGGTATCAAAGCCTAGGTTCATACATTGGGAACTCTGGATACATCATGAACCCATTATGTGCCCTTGTTGCATGTGCTCTTGAGTGTATGTTTTTCTCCCTCTCTCGTCTTCGATTAGTAACCCGAAATATATGTTTAGATGGTGTTTGCCCAATAGTGTGGAAAACTGGTGGAAAGAATAGGACCCTCAGTGTAGTGCGCAATCCACTGATATTATTTCTGTTAGGGATGCACTATGGACCTTGTGTGGCCTTTGTGATGTAAACTGGTGAGTGTAAATGGTGAATGCATGTAGAATTTTGAATGTAACATTTTCGATTCTTGAATTTCTATTTTCTCCCTTTTGTCATCCTTGCCTTATACTTTGAAACTTGTCGTTTGGTGGTGTCTATGTAGGATAATGCCTAGAGGTCAAGTCAAGGTCGGGGACATGGTAGAGGTCATGGTGGTGGCCATTGGGCTAATCGTCTAGACACCCCTCAAAATTCACAAGAGGAAAATCATGAGGAACAATGAAGCCCCCAAAATAATCAGGTGAAGGATCCTCACGATGAGACTTTAGGTCAAATACCCACTCATCTTAAGTTAGAAAAGGAAAAGAAATTTTTGGAATCGAAGCCAATTTCCAAGTATAAGAAGCCTTCCATAGTTAGGGATTGGCCTCTAGGGTGTGGGTGAAATGCACCCTTATTATCTAAGGAGGGAAAGGAGATTCTAAAAACTCAACCCTCTTCTCTGAAAACTGATGTAAATTCTGACGAGGACTATAAGGAGTGTTCTCTCTCATAGGATGAGGAAACTAGTTAAGCTAGTAGTCTATCCCCTTGTAATAAGGGCCCATGTGACCCATGCTTGTTTGTAGGCTTCCAAAAGTAAGCCTAGTTTTGGGGGGGGAAGCCCTTCAATTGCTTACTACTTTTGATAGTTGCTTGGAGTGTATTTGGACATTAAGATACTTGTTTGTTGAAACTTGGATGTTATGACACTTTGATTCATAGTTATAATGACACATTTATACTTGATGTTTATGCTTATATCATGCTTAGTGGATTAGTTTAATTGTTATGTGAGTTATCATTGATATGAGTATTATGTGATTGTTAGATGTATAGTCTCATCATGATTTGTTATCTATTTATTGTGTGTTGATGTATTGGTGAAAGGGAACATGGTCGCATCACTCGCTTGTGAGTTCCCTACGACATTGTGATTTTCCCTTCATAGTGTGATTAACTGTTTTCCTATGTATATGTTCGACTGTGTGGTTTGCTATAGATTGCAGTTACCAGGCATCGACTCCACCTAAATTTCTAGGTTTGAGCGTGTCTTAATCCAAATGGAGAATTGTTGATTTGGAGATAGCATCTAGTCCCCCATGTTGAGCCATAATCCTTGATGAGGATGAGTGTCCAGGTTGATACCCTGTCAGTTTTGAAGTCAGTTTGTGCCATTTGAAGTTATGCTTGTACCTGGTCAGGTATTTGTTTGATATTGTTTGCTTGATAACTGGATGTGCTTGTATTTTTGTATGATGTATTCTAACTTCGCAACTTCTAGGAGTATGCCAGATCTTAGGGGAGGAGAATTTAGTGCCCCTCCACATTTCACCCTGGTTATTGTTGTTGCGGTATTGTCCTTCGTTTTGCTGTGAGATCTGGTACTTCTTGGCATGTTGAGCATTTGTTTTAATTGGGATTATTTGTACTAGATTAACTATTACGTTAAAATAAAGCTATTGAAATATAAAAGACATCATAATAGTTAAAATAAATGCATTATTATAATGGTGGTTTTGATAAAAAAATATATATACTATTAAGGTTTTATTTTGTGTAAATAAAATAAAACATTAATTAATGCTCTTATTTGATCTAAATAAATTAAAATAACAATTTAATAAAGAAATATTAAAATAAATATATATTGTTTATTGTGAGGCGAAAATAAAATTTAAAAGTTAAAGTTAAATGAATAAATTAAATAATATTAAAGAGGATTTATGGTGAGCAACTAAATAATTTTTTTTGATTAAAACAAATATTGTAGAGTGGTTGTAAGCTTTTGTCGGGTGATAAAATAAATGAGTTTAAAATAGGAGTTGCATGTAGCAACAATTAAGGGAAGTGGTTAATAAATTAATTAGAGGGAGTTAACTGAACAGGGGCTTTTGGATTATTTTCTAGGGAAAAAACTAATTTTTGCATTCTATGTGTAGGAGTTTCTAGTTTTGATTTTGGTTCTTGGAGCTTGTTTTTGATTCTTGAAAGTTTGATTTTGTAGCTTGGAGGCTTGGGGTTATAGTATTTTTGGATGCTTTATACTAGAGTAGAGGGTTGTCAGAAGATTGAACTTATTGGGAGAAAGCTGAAGTTGTATTTGGGATTTAGACCCAGTAACACTTTCAGCTCTGTGACTCAAAATATTCTAGGTTCCATGCTTTCTCCTAGTTACAATGTTTGCTCAAAAATGAATATTGCAAGATTATATTGCTTGAATAAAAATAATAAATTGTTAAATTACTAAATGCCCCATTAGTTGTTTTGATTAAAGGGAAAAAAAGGTTTTGAAGGGACCCGAAACCCTTAACAATCAAGGATACAAAATGTTAAGAAAAATTTACAGAAGACCACTAGCAGCAACCCAACAACCAAAAAACACTAATAGGTGGGTTCTAAACTAAAAGTAAGACAAAAGACCACCAACAACACCCATCAACCACACAACAAAAAACAACCAAAAAGAAACCAACTCCCAGCAGGAAACAAAAAGCAAGAAAGAAAAGAACACACACTAATTCAAGCCACCTAGAGTATTGGCAACCTCAATCTGCAAATTCTTGTGCCTCTCTACCATGTCCAAAAACTCCTTCTCAACATCAAAAGTTTTCTTCCAATCAGCTGACCCTCTGCCAGCATGACCTTTGTCGTCATCCTTAGCAACTTTTTTTCCCTTTCCCTTGGCCACATGCTCTTTCTCGATAAGCTCAGAGAAATAAACCTAATCCTCCTTGAGCTCACTTATTTTCTTGAAAAGGACTTCCAGGGAGTCTGCACTGTTCTTGATAGAGATATGGCACACCTGCATTAACTTCTTGATTTCTGTATTTATGCCTAAAACCCTAGTTTCTAGAGCCACCAATCTTTCATCACACAGAGACTTAAAATCATGATAGGAACCTTCAAGGTCCACCATTCTGTCTATAAGAATGTCCAACACAGAACCCTTCAGAACATTCTTCATGTTCTCCTTTAAGCCTCTGATTTTAATATTGATTTTATTAAACTCTTGAAGAGTCCATTTAGTCAATTTAAAGGTACCAGTTTCCCCAACACTAGCCATATCTAGTAAATCAAACATGGAAGTAGCATCATCATCAAGGTAAGAAAAGTCCTCAGAAAGAGGGTTTACCTTCAAAGGCTCTTGTTTGGCTTTACTCTTCTCTGCATTCTCCTCATCCAAACCCCTATTTTCCTTGTCTTGTTCCTCCTTGGGAAACTCTTGCATGGGAGAATCCTCAATGGCCACCATCTTTTCACCAAAATCCTTATCCTCACTAGCCACATTTGGGTTCTTGGTTGGAACCTTAGAAGCCTTATTCTTTAAATTAGCAATTCATTTAGACAGCCTTGGTTTATCAACCAAACCCTCAGCTTTACCTTGTGTCCCCACCTTCGAACCACCACCAACAACAACTTTACCAACAACCACCTTTGCAGACATGGTAGAAGAATCACCTAACCCCACCTTTGTGTCATCACTCTCAGAAAGGGCTAGCCGCTTGGGCAACCTGTTGCACTTAGCACCAACCAACTTCCTCTTCTTCAAAGATGTAATCGTTGTTGCGGGAGAAGCACCCTCCTCATCCTCATTCCATTCCTCCTCCGACGACGACGAGGACACCGAACCCAATGACCCAGATAGATCACAAGTACAAATTTTTCCCTGGCCTTGATGGTCAAATCCAGGATAAGAACCTTAGCGTGCTCCATAATAAGTAAGATAATCCCTTCATGGAGGATAGGGGCCCTCCTATTATTTAGATGTGCATACACTGAGACCTCCAAAGAAGATAACAAGAAAAAAGGAAACAAAATGAAAAAACCATGTCTAAAATGGTTGAGGAGAATAAAATGGTGACCAAGAATGACCCTAAATGTCCCTTCTAGGGTCACGTAGTGCATTAGGACCTCAACAACACTTGCCTAGATTTTATTGATGGATGTTCTCTCATAGCCCTAGCTCTCCAATTTTATTAACTGCTTCTTCTCATAATCTTTAAAAAGTTGAACCATCACTTCTTCATTTCTTTTTTATCCTTAAAAATATTTTAACCCATAGTCAGCATCCCCGTGACAGTGTCAACCAAGTCCTCATTAACTTCCACTTCCATACATTTAACCTTAAGCTTACGATTATGCTGGAAAGAAACAAATTGTACCTAGGCATTAGGGTCATGCCCATGCAATCTCTCCAAAAATGGAGTGAAATTCCCATGGCTCAAAATACTCTAGAGTTTCTTCTTTCTTTGAATGTCACCACAAGAGTGTGGCTCGATTTAGAGCCTATCACCACCCATTGCAACCGGCATAGAACTCACAAGACCCTTGTGAAAAGAACTCAGCTAAAGACTAGAGAGCCAAAAACTACCCACAAAGCGTCCAAACTAAAGGAAGGTAGTAGACCATAAATGCTACAACACCTCATCACAAGCCATCATTCCTTAATAAACTCCTAGCTTTCTTGGGAAGGATCGATCCCTCCTCCCACAAATGAAATTCATTTAAGTTGACAGGTTCATTGGAAAACAAATATACCAACAATTTTTTGTCTTACTAAATGTGAGAGACACGGGTATCATCACAAGATTGCAACAAAATTATTGTATCCTTGATAATATGGTCGACATTTTGGCTCAGAGGATGAGTGCCACACAAATAATTTATAATGCTCATGGAGTTTCCTTCCACCCAAAGTTTGGATTAACCTTTGTTGATGGCATACCAAACACTTATGAATGTAGCCTCTGCCTCCGTGCAATGATTGGTCTGAGTACCCAATGGGAGTGCCACTACGCCAAGGAGTCTGCCAATATCATTTCTTAACACCCCCCACATCCTGCAAGTCTAGGATTCACCTTCACTGCCCCATCAAAGTTAACCTTAACCCAACCAAAAGGAGGAGGCTTCCATCTTGTGTTCAATCTAGCAATTGAGCTTGACTTAGGTTCCACAATAGGAATTGAACTTATCTTCCAGTTAGAAGTCACCATAAGCTCATAAATAGCAAGGCAAGTAGATGGAACACAATAGCAGAATCAGAATGAATCAGAGCAAAATTCTCCAGAATGGCCCAACGGATCTTGATAAAAAGACTATCAACCTTAAGCTTAGTCTCCTGAAAAATCATGTTATTTTTCTCTTTCCATAATCTCCAAGCAATATGCGGAGCCATGAGATCCCATAGCCACCTAAAAATGGGAGAGGACGATGGGAAAGTCCATTTGTCAAAAAACTTAGCAAGAGAATCTAGAAAGGCCCAACCAATGTCCCAGAGTCTGAGAAATTTACTCCAAAGAGAATAATAGAAATAACAGTCAAGGAGAATATGGTAAGAATTATCACTATTAGCTTCACATAGAACACATCTATTCAGAATTGCAAACCCCCTCTTACAAAGTTTTTATTTCGTAAGAACCTTACCTTGCATAAGCAACCTGAAGAAAACATTAATTTATGGAATGAGCTTCTTATTCCACATCCTGCCCCAGAAAGGAAGAGAAGGGGGCACTTCCAAAGAGCTTAAGAGAGTAGAAGCCATAGGAAAATTTCCACTAGAACAAGGGTCCTAGATGACTCTATCTGGTCTCAGGAAAGAAGGGATTCAAATCTTACATAAGAAATCCTTTAGAACCTTCAAAGACGGGTCCCACATCTCAAAATTCTTCCATTCCCCATCAACAAAGTAATCATCCACCTTGGACCGAAAGAAGTACTTATACAAGGGGACAATAGGGGGCACCCAAGGAAGAAAAATAAGAGGGTAGACCCCACACTAGACATCTTCCCAAAATAGAATGTTAGAGCCATCACCCAACAACCATTTAACATTTCTAGCAATAAGGTCCCTGCATAGCATCATATTCCTCCAGAAACACGAACTAGAAGGGATATCCTTTCAAGACAACAAGTTCTAGGGTCTCTCCAAACCATACAAGTACTTGTTACCCACCAAAAATGCCCATCCAGCATCCCCATTCAAGAGCCTCCACACATTCTTTGACAAAAGAGCCTTATTAAAAGACTTAAGATTTCTAATACCCAAACCTCCCCACTTCTTTAGTCTGCACACTGAATCCCAAGCCACAAGGGGAATTATATCTTTAGTCTCAATCCCCGACCACAAGAATCTTCTCACAATCTATTCCATCTTATCTTTGAACTTAATAGGGACTCTAAAGAGACTCATAGCGTACAGGGGCAGGTTTTGGAGAGTGGAAGAAATAAGCTAAATTTTACCAACCTAATTGAGAAGCTCACCTTTCCATCTGACTAAATTCCTATTGAATTTATCCAACAAGCCCAACCAAAAGGAATCTGGGATCTTGGAGATACACAAAGGGATCCCAAGATAAGAAGATGGGAATTCACCTTTATTGCACGATAGGATTCTAGCAAGCTTAACCTGTAGAGCTTTAGGAGTATTGAGGAAGACAATATTACTCTTAGGAAGGTTGATCCTCTGAGCAGAGGCCTTCTCGTAATCTACCAACAACCACTTAATGACTCTAACTTTCTTAACTAAAGAAGAACCCATCATAATAGTATCATCAACAAATTGTTGGTGAGTAATTGGGTCACATCTAGAAGATGACAAAAGACCCATTAGCACCCTGGTCTGAAGTGCCTTATGGATATTATGACCCAAAGCCTCCACCATCAAAATGAAAAGAAGCGGTGAGATGGGGTCTCCTTGCCTTAGCCCATGCGAAATCCTAAGGAAAGGAGAAGGAGAACCATTCACCAGGACATCAAATGAGGGAGAAGAAATAAGTTACTCAACCAGTTGGAGGAACTTCTTGCAGAAACCAAACTAGTCTAGAACATTCAAAATAAATCTCCAACTCACTCTATCATAAGCTTTGAGTAGGTCCAACTTTAGGAAGAAACCAGGATTTTTAGAAATTTTCATTAATGGAATGGGCAAGTTCATGAACCATAACAATAGAATCAAGGATATGACGACCCTTGACAAAACCACTCTGGTGCTTAGAGATCAGCAACGATAAGAATTTTTGCAATCTAATAGTAAGCACTTTTGAAAGAATTTTATAAAATGAATTGTAGAGGCTGATCAGACAAAACTCACCAAAAGACTTAGCATTGGCAGATTTAGGCATTAGAACAATGAAAGTCGCATTAGGCTCTTTAAGGAGGCTTCTTGAGCCAAAAAACTCCTTAGTAGCACTAATTAGATCTTCAGAGACAATTTCCCAACATGACTAGAAGAACAAAAAAGGAAAGTTGTTAGGGCCAAGGACCTTATTACCTTCAAAAGAGAAAACTGCATCTTTGACTTCTGAGGCCAAAGGAATAGTTGTCAACTCCTTGTTCAAATTCTCCATCACCATTTTAGGAATAACTTCCAATAAAGCATCCAAACTCCTTTGATCCCAAACTAGATCATCCTTCAAGAGTTGATCAAAAAACCTAGTAACCACTCTTCTGATTTCATCCTCGTCTTCCAACGGAAAGCCATCATCTCTAATTGAGGAAATTCTATTTGATGACTTAAGCCTAAGAGCAGTGAGATGAAAGAACTTAGAATTATGGTCCCCAAACTTCAGCCACTGATAGCCCGAGACCTTTTCCTCAAAAATTCTTCCTCCTTGGTGACAGTATCATGCAGTTGTGCAAGAAGACTATCTTCCAACAATTCTAGATCCTTCGATAAGCCCTCTGATTGAATGACTTGTTGGAACTCATCCAACTTCTTAATAACAAAGCTTTTAGACTCAAAGATATGGCTGAACGACTCTTTATTCCATTTCTTGAGATTCCTCTTAACAAAACTCAACTTCTTGGAAACTCTGAACATTGCACAACCATCAATGTTAACTTGCCACCATTTCCTAATACATTCCATAAAATGAGGATCTCTTAACCACATGGCTTCGAACTTGAAAGGAAATCTCTTCCTAATCCCAAGCCTATCTGCCAAAGAAGATATAGGGAAGTGATCCAACCCACATCTTGTAATAGAATATAAAGAACAATCAAAGTCTAGAAACCAAGAAGCAGAGGTCAAAGCTTGATCTAGTCTCACCTAAATATTATCCATCCCAACACATTGATTGGACCAAGTAAAGCTAGCCCCAAAAATCTCAACATCAACAAGAGCATTGTCATCAATAAACATTCTTAAATCAATCCTACTATTAGGATTAGCTTGATACCCTCCCACTTTCTCATGATCATATAGAGGAGTATTAAAATCCCCCATTACAAGCTAGGGGAGATCCAAAAAGTTCATCCTAAGACTCTCAAGGTCATCCCAAAGCTTTTTCCTAGATCTCTTCAAGTTAGGAGCATACACATTAGAGATAACCCAAGAATAAGAATCCTTACTCCAAAAAAAATTAGTCTCAACATGGTTGAAACCAGCAACTATCAAGACACCTCTTAACAACTTAGCATTCCAAAAAGTGGCCACGCCACCCGAAGCTCCATCAGAGCTAACTCCATGGAACCCACAACCTTTAAAGAACATACCCTTCAAAGTCTCTAGTTTATCAATCTGCATTTTCATCTCTTGGATCAATAAGATGTCTGGTTTATGGTCCTGGACAAGATTCTTTAGGAGGTCATATTTATGCAGATTATTCAACCCCCTAATATTCTTGTAGACATAGAAAATATACAGATTGACATTGCACACTTGATCCTAATCTACTAACATTGCTTTATCATGAATTATCCCTCTATCTAACTATTTAATCAAATAGCCTTATTTGATTAAATTCATTGTAATTCCCTTTTTAATTAAATAAATCCTTCAATTTAATTAAATCATTATCTCTATGTAATTAGCTAGGTCATTTCACCTTCCTATCTTTATTTAATTAAATAATCCATATTATTTGATTAAATTTCTAAAGTTCATCTAATTAAATTAAATAAATCAAACATTTATCTAATTTAATCTAACATCACCCCCTTTGGTTAAATAAATCAAAATATTTATTTAACTAAGTCTAAATCATTCTCTTCTCATTTTGAGTTATTTAAATCCTAAAATCTAAGTCAAAATGGTCAAATCAGCTAAATCTCCTTTAAATTAATCAAATCCTAATTAATCTTAGTCTTAATCCATCAAATCCTCTAGATTTTGCAACTTGCACATGTAAATCAATTTAATTGATTTATAAAATTATCTATTTTCATTAAAAAAAGGCATAAAAAATGGAGTATTCCTCAAATTTGAAAAATCCCTCCAAAAAGGTCTTGTCCTCCAAACATGGCATTTAACATCTCTTACAAGTCCTTTTCTTTAGCCATGTGACATTAACTTCACCTTTCACCTCATCCTTCAAGCCATATTTTGAATTTGAATCTCCCCCCTCTTTGCACATTCTTCAAAACTTGCACATCCTCCATCCACTCATAGGTTGACAAGTGGCATCTTGCCATTGGATGAATGTTAGTCCCACATTGCTCTATTTTGGACATTCATCCATCTTGACATTCTATAAATAAAGAGATCATCTCCTAATTTTATCATCCACCAATTGAGTAAACTTACTATACTCAAATTTAGAGCAATCTTCATCCATCTTATTAAGTTCTATAGCTAGGTTATGCAGATTTTATCTTGGAAGCATTCATCAATATTCATCAAAGTGGATCACTCTTCATCAACATTCATCAAGCTTGCATCATAGGAATTGGGAAAGGGCCAATTTTCACATCAAATTGGCACCAATTCCCCCGTGGGATCAAGAGTTTGCATTGTCTTCAATAGGATTTAGCTTGCTTTATTACTCTTTCATTTCATTCTTGTCTCATTTCCTATTTTAAACTTTGATAATGGATTTCATGGGGAATCCTTGTTCTTACTTGCATTTGATCTCCTAATGTATTCATTTGTTGTGTTTTGCAGGTATTTGGATTAGGGTTCTACAATTCCATGAAATGATCTTCATTTACAAGAAGAGTGAGTGCTCTTAGAGCACAGATCAAAGAGGGTTTTTTGGACCCCCTTAGCAATATCCATTTTTCAATCTCTCTCTTTGCTCTTCTATAGGGTAGGTCTAACCTGACCCCTAGACTCAGACCCATAATCAGCCTTTTATCTTCTCGTAGTGATGCCTTTGTGAGCTTGAGGGGGGGAGGACAAATATTTCTTCTTTTGTCCACGCACCTAGGTGAAACCCTCTTCATTTTTGGTCATAGTGTCAACCACAACTAGAGCTCCTTTGCCAACTATCAGCTTTGAATCGACAAGGAGAGGAGATGGCGAAATAGCAGTTGGCTCCACCATGGTCCTCTTTGGAGAGCACACAGTCTTCAAAACATGGTCCACATCCTAAGATAAAGAGAGATCAGCGTCCCCTTCCCCAGGGATCTCCAGAGCATTTTTAGCCTTAACAGGAGGAACGGGATGATTATTAGTATTCCCCTCACCCTCCATACTATTTCTAGTAGCAAATTCATCTTGATTCTGCTTAGGTTCATTTATCTTCGAAACCTTAGTCTGCTTAACAACCTTAGGAGGGACACTAGGCATAGGGAAATCCTTAGCCCAGTGTCTCGTCTTCTTACATTTGAAGCAAGCAAAAGGGAGGTTTTCAAAAACAAACTAGACTGCTTCCAAGACCCCACCTTGGATTCTAAAAAGAACTTAGGTAGCATAGTATCTTGGTCAATCATGACACAAAACCTGGCTGCAACTAACCGCTTCCTTGAGTGAGTGGCTTCATCAATAGAAAGAATCCTCCCAAAAGAATTTGCTACTGCCTTGAAGACCTCTTCATCCCAGTATTCCAACGACAGATTCAGAAGTTCGACCCAAATAGGAGAAAAGTTGGAGAGACATTTGGACAGATTCATCCAGGGTTCCCAAAGGCGAAGAACCATAGAGAGATGCCCAAATGACCAAGGACCTTTTGCAAACACATTTCTCTGGTCTTCATCACAGGAGAAGGCAAGAAACCTTTCGCCATAGCCACAACTTCCACCTGGCCTTTTAGCTCCCATTTCTTACACACCTCCTCAATATTAGGCCAAGGACCTAACACCTTGCCCACCAGGGAGAAATCCATCATAGTAATATTCTTATCAACAAGAGAATCCAGGACAAAGAAGGAGAAAACACCTTCCTCATTAGAAGAAGACACTAACTTAGAATTCTCTTCCTCTATATTCTTTTCTCCATTTTGACTGTAATTCCTTTCTAAGCTTTTCAACTGCAATAATAGTTAAATGTCTCTATTTTCAATTTGGGTGTAAACCTCTGCCTTTTTTTGCTTGTTTTCAAATCTCACTTCCCATTTCTTCAGTAGCTATTTGGTTCAATATTTTCAGGCAAAGCTTGGGATATTTTCAAATGCCTTCTAATTATAGTGGGCACCATGTAATGTCTTTATATTATTCTTTCTTTTGAAAGAGTCGACTTGGGGATCGATGGTTTTGTTGTCTTGCATATTGAATGCATTTCATCTGCTCTTATCTCAGCCACCAGCATGCTTTTAGCCATACCATCTTGTTTCAACAATACATGCTCAGATATGAAATTTGATTTGGTATTAAGTCGTTACCCTGTAGCCTTCAATCATATGAGTTTATCCTTTTAATAGTATCAACCCCTGTACAGAATCTTGGCTATTGTATTCAACGCCTATTGCGCATGTATGAAATTTTATGGAGGTTAAATTTATTCATGCATGCTGGCCTGATCCACAAGTCTGCCAGCCTAATCGGCTTTGTCTTTGAAAGCTGAAGTTTCTCCCGAGTCATCAACATAGCAAAATCCACATGGTGAGGAGCAAGACCACATAATAGATATTATTATTTAAAATGATTAGGTGCACTAACACATGGAAGAGGACCACAATCAATAAGTTATTGTATTTTAGTAATCAAGTCTTGACATTCATTAGCGGTATGACTATGCACTTGATGATATACACAATAAGTTTGGTTTTTATAGTATTTATTATGTGTTGGAGGAGAAAGAGTAATCAAGTGGGCTTCAAGAAGCCTTGGAAAAATATTCCCTTGCTCATATAGAGGATAAGGAGGGAGAAAATCCTTTCTCTTGTGAAGAAAAGTTAGCTCACTTACCACAAAATGTTATAAATATAGTAGGTGATGGATGATGAGATGAAGACAAAGAAGAATATTGGAAACCTAAAACCCTTTTAGCAAGGTATGGTGTAGACTTCAAATGATCCTTGACTCCTTGTTTCATGCTTTCATTATATCCATTTTTAGAAAGAATTTTAAATTGAAGCCCATAATTCTTGTCCAACTCAAATGGAAGAGTCTTGTCTAAATGATTATGCGAATAATTGATTTTTTTGAAATAATAAAAAATCCTTTTTAGGTGTTGAAATATTAGGATTAGATAATACATGAGTGATGAAAGCTAAAGAGCCTCCATCACCACCATGTGAATTTTTTTTTGGATTTGTTGATGTAGAAGAAGATTGAGAAAATGAAACACAAGATTTCTTATATTTATATTGTGAGATTTTACCTTCACCTACAAAGGAGGGTGTAAATATAATGAACCCCAATCATCCCCAAAACATGCTCTTTAAGATGAAGCATTACTTTGATCCTTATGTATACTAGATATTAAATTGATGCTACTGAAACAACATTTCGTTAATGGTGAGATTTTATACTCCCCAATGAAATGAGGTGTAAAATATAAGGACCCCAATCATCACTCAAGAGTTCATTCATTACATCATAATTAGAAGGTAATGGTTTCACTTTTGACTATAGAGTCAAATTATTAAGAGAGTTGGAATTGTTAAACTCAAATTCAATTTGTAAATTATAACTTTTTGCATCTACTTTAACCATATATATATATATATATTTATTTAATCATTGCAACTCATGGTGCTACAATCTTGTGTGCAACCATATTTCTTTTTACATGGTAGCAACACGATAGTCTCTTACATGGTTATATTTTCCTTTATACTTTGGGAAAAATGATAAGTAGTTTTTGGAGGTGTCTATTCATTTCAAGGATCTCGTCTTCACCTTATTTTCCTTAAAAATATCAACATAGCAAGTATATTGACATTTTAAGGGAGGCATATCACCCTATACATTTCATTGAAGTTCTATGAGATTTGAATTATTGACGTACCCCTTATTCCAGTGGTGTTATTGTTGCACTATGTTTTCATTGATGTCAACCTCAATGACAACCTCTAGTGTGGATATGTTGAGAAGGTGTTTGTGGTGTTGAGCGAGCATTGTAGATGCAACAAGGTTACTTAGTTTCCAAGTTATTTAGAGAAAATTTACATAAAGCAAGGTGACTAGGATATTTTCCATATTATGTTTTGTATTTCTTCATGCTTGAATATGTGCTTGTGTGTTTTGAATGTGATGATCAAAAGTCATTGAAGGTGTTATATCAAGAGTTTTAGGTTTTGGATCTTACGACAGTAGAAGATATGTTTGACAATGCGTTGGATTGTCTTTGGCTTGTGATGAGGGATATATGGGAGAAATGGAGTTGCTCCACATTTCTTTGCATTAAAGTGTATTGTCTTGCAGATTTGCGAATGTGCTAATACTAATTGTACCTACCTTCCCTTTTTCTATTTAGTGTTCATCTATTCCACAAGATTGGTTCGTGAGTTGTATCTCCATGGTAGTTTGACTAGTTGCATAGGGTGATAGTATTCTCAATTTCATGTGTTTGCACTAGTGTTTTGAATATTCTTTTAGTATTGGAATACTCCAGAGTTTTGTGTAATGTTTCTACATGGTCCAAATGATATTTTCAGCCTTGGTGAAGTGTGAATTTGGTTGCTTGTTAGTGTTAATTCTAGCTTGGCCAACTAGGCATGTTAAAGTTGTTTACAAATGGGACTTATGGGTTCTAGAAGCCTGATGTAGCATGTCGACATAGATTTGTGTCTTGGTTAACCCTTGGTGTGGTCCACCTTCACTTCTTTCCACCGTGGAGGTGTTTGGTGTTGACCTATTTTGTGATTGCATGTTCGAGGTGCATGGATTTCATTGAAGCTAACTTGGAGAAGGTTATTTGAGGTTGTAGAAGATATATATGCAATGTCATGTTTTTGGAGAAGTGTGTGGTGTGGAATTATGTATATTTTTAATCGTATGTTGAGATCTAAGTGCAAGTAAGAACACCTTAGACTATTGAAAGTAGTGAGTAGGTGTCTACAATTTAGTGTGCTAGAAGTCACTAGAGGCAGTGAGCTGAAGGTTATAGATGGTGAAAAGATATTGTGGTAGTTTCTTCAGTTGCTCTGAGGTAGTGAGCCTCCTTGTAACTATTTCTTTGTAATCCAGAAGAAGTGATCTTCCTTGGCAGTGAGCCATTTTTTCTTTTGGAGAATGAGTCCTTTGGGTAGTGAGTCCTTCAAGTAGTGAGCCTCTTATAATCAGTTTTGGTTTTCATATAGTGAGTTAATCCTCACTGTGGTTTTTACCATATAGGGTTTTCCATGTAACTATATGGTTTCTATTGAAAATTATTGTGATGCTGTTTCACTTTTTACATTCACAGAATACTAATACTTTCTTAATAAGGGTTTGAAGGTTTTATTGCACAATTGATTCACCCTCTCAATTTTCCTATGTGTCTAAATAATTGCAATAGAGCATAGGTTCCTTAGAAAAAGCTTAACCACTTGAGGTAGATCCGGATGGCGCACAAGAATGGTGTCAAAGCTCCTATGTTCAATGGAACAAATTATACTTTTTGGAAGGCCGGGATGGAAGCCTTTCTCACTGCATTAGGGTTTGGCATATGGAAATCAGTCGAAGATGGATATACTATGCCTACTAATCCTTCGACAAGTGAAGATGAGATCAAGGAGTATGAGAACAATGGGAGTGCGAGGAATGCTATTTTGGGTGGGCTTTCATATTCATAACTTGTGAAGGTGATGAGCTACAAAATTGCTAAAGAGGTTTGGGAGAAGTTGAAAAGCATTTATGAAGGAGATCCTAAGGTCAAGCAAGCAAAAATGCAAAATTTTAAGGCCAAGTTTGAAACTCTAAGGATGTCAAAGGATGAAGATATTGTAGGCTACATGCACAAAGTGGATGAAATTGTCAATTCCATCAATGGTCTCAGTGGAAAACTGGAGGAAAATGAAATTGTGAAAAAGGTATTGAGATCTCTTCCTAAATCTTATAGTGCTAAAGTTTCTGCTATTAAGCTCAAAATCTCAATCAATATACTAGAGATCAATTGTTTGGTGCTTTAACTACTTTTGAATTAAGAGAGTTTGACAAAGATGCTTCAAGGAAAAAAAATTGCTTTTAAAGTCAGCAAGAAAGAGAGGAATGATGAATCTGAT
>VDFB02207536.1:0-14124 GCA_007258455.2 Sequoia sempervirens | reverse complement strand
ATGTTTTAAAGGACAATATTTAATAGGGTTTTAATTTTTTTTAGATTAAAAATACTTTTCACTTGATGTGAATTAGATGTTCTGTAGGTGTAATTTATGACATTTATTTCACCTCTTTCTTGGTGAATTTTTCACATTGTTTTTTGATGGGTATATTTTGTAAGGAAGTTTATTATTATGATTATGAAGTAAGAACAAGTTTTAGTGTGTGTGCTTTACATAAGAAAAAATTGTGGTGAAATAGAGCAACAACTCTTTCCGTGAAATCAATTATATTTTGAATGAATGAATGCAAATTTGAGTTTTTGAGTTATTTGTATGTGTGTTATTATCAGTTTACTTTTATTCAATGTTGAGTCAATTTTAGTTATCTGTTATGCTCCTCTACCTCTAGCCTTCACATGGTATCAGAGCAGGTTTATTAGAGTAGGTTTATCAGAGCAGGTTTATCAGAGTAGGTTTATTAGAGCAGGGTCATTAGTAAAAGGGTTGTTTCTAAATGTCTTAGTGAAAGGATGGCAGCAAGCACAAGCTTGACTAACCCACAAATCCCACAATTTAATGGGAAAAATTATGATTATTGGGAAATCACCATGAAGGCACTATTTTGTTCTCAAAATATTTGGGATTTAGTTGATAATGGCTATCCAGAGCTAGCCGATGCAACAACATACAATGCTTTGACACAGAGAAATATTTTCTAAGAGATAACAAGATGGATTCAAAGGCCCTCTTTTACATATTTCAAGCAATACATGAGAGCATCTTTCCAAGGATTTCAGCATCAGCAAAGTCCAAGCAAGCATGGGATATTCTCCAACAACCTATCAAGGTATGACAAAGGTGAAAACAACAAAGCTACAAATGCTAAGAAGATATTTTGAAACAATATATATGAAGGAAAATGATACAGTAGATTCTTTCTTTACTCAAATTATTGGACTGGTGAACCAAATTAGATCTCATAGTGAGAATCTAGAAGATGTCAGAGTTTTTGAAAAGATTTTAAGGAGTTTGGCCACAAGATTTGAGTCTATTGCTATGACCATAGAGGAAACAAAGAACCTCTCACAATTTTGTGTTGATGAGCTCCATGCATCTCTAAACAGAAAGGGAAATGCCAACATTCTAACTAAACAGGGGGGGGGGGGAAATATATCTTAGATGTGTATTTTGTGCTTGGTCTAAAACACAATTTGATGAGTATAGGACAACTTGTTCAAAAAGGGTATAGAGTAACTTTCACAAATGGACTGTGCATAATTTTAGACAAATACCCAAGTAATCAGCTCATTGCTAAGGTCAAAATGACAAGTAATAGAATGTTTCCTTTGAAGATTCGGCTAGATTTGAATATAGATTATGCACAAGCACAAGAAATCACTGCAGTTACCAAAATTGTCTTTCAGGAAGAAATAAAAGATTAAAAATGGTTATGGCACTTGAGATTTGGGCATCTTAACTTTGGAGGTCTAAATTTGTTCATAAGAAAAGCATGGTAAAGGGATTACCTCTAATACAAAAACTTGAAAAAGTATGTGAAGGATGTATCTTAGGAAAGCAACATAGAGATTCATTTCTAGCAAGAAAGTCAACTAGAGCAAAAGCCCCTTTGGAAATTGTACATTCAGATTTGTGTGGACCTATGCAAACACTCTCAATTGGTGGCATTCTTTATTTTCTGAATTGTATTGATGATTATTCTAGGAAAACATGGGTTTATTTTCTAAAGAATAAGAATTAAGTGTTTGATTTCTTTCATCAATTATTTAAGTCTCTTGTTGAAAAGCAAAGTGGGTATTACATTAAAACTTTGAGGATGGGTAGAGGAGGTGAATATATTTAAATATAATTTTTTAAATTTCTACAAAGATGAGGGGATTCACAAGAAGTTTAGTACTAGATACACACCTCAGCAAAATGGGGTAGCTGAAAGGAAAAATAGAGCAATCATGGAGATGGCTAGAAATATGTTAAAAGCCAAACATTTACCAAATGAATACTGGGATGAAGTTGTATCATGTTCAACTTATATAATGAATAGGTGTCCAACAAAAAGTGTTATGAATATCATTCCTAAAGAAGCATGGATTGGAAGAAAACATAATGTTGCTCACATGAGAGTTTTTGGTTGTGTGGCATATGCACATGTGCCTGATGAATTAAGAAGAAAGCTAGATTAAAAAAGGAGAAAAATGTATCTTTGTTGGATATAGTGATGAATCCAAGGCTTATCAACTTTATAATCCAACAACTAAGAAAGTCATAATTAGCAGAGATGTACATTCTATAGAAGATGAAGCATGGGATGGAAGCAAAGAGAAAACAATCAATGTATCAACAAGTATTCCACAAGAGGAAAATTAAATTTTTGTACCAACAAATAATCCTACAAATACGATTCATTCCACCTGTTCAAGCTCAACCAAGTGGTCCACAAGTGATACCATCATCAAATGTAAGAGCAGCTTCATGTTTAGGACAACAAACACCATCTCCAACATCAACTTAAGTCACTAGACCAGTAAGTCCGCATTCAACAAGCTCAAGTGATTTATCAAATCGTAGACATTGGCAAGCATGAGAAGATAGAAAATCATAAGTATAAGAGATATATATGAACAAAATGAAGGTGAGAATAATAGTGATCAGATGTCTCTTTTTGCATTTTTTTACAAATAGATGATCCAATTAATTTTAAGGATGCAATTAAGGATGATAAATGGATATGTGCAATGGATGAAGAAATTGATGCAATTGGAAAGAATAAAACATGGGAGTTGGTAAGTCTTCCAAAAGATAGACATGTAATAGGAGTAAAGTGGGTTTACAAAACCAAATTAAATACAAATGGTGAAGTGCAAAAACATAAAGCAAGATTAGTGGAAAAAGGTTATTCACAGTAGCTTGGAATTGATTATAATGAAACTTTTGCATTTGTAGCATGTCTTGACATAGTAAGGATGATACTTGCCACAACAACTCAAAACAAATGGTCAGTTCATCAAATGGATGTAAAATCAACATTTTTAAATGGTTATCTTGAAGAAGAAGGTTATGTGGAAAAACTACTTGGGTATGAGATATTGCGACAAAAAGACAAAGTCTACAAGCTAAAGAAAGTGTTGTATGGTCTCAAGCAAGCCCCAAGAGCTTGGTACAATAGAATTGATTCATGTATTTTATAGAATGGCTTCATTAGATGCAACAACGAGCCTACATTGTATACCAAGATGAATGAAAAAGGTGAAATTTTGATTGTACGCATGTATGTTGATGATTTGATTTTCATAGGTGATTTATCAATTGATTTGTTTAAAGGAGCTATGAAGAAAGAATTTGAAATGACAGATTTGGGTCTCATGAAATATTTTTTGGGCATTGAAGTGAATCAAAATGAAAATGGTATTTTCATCTCCCAATCAAAGTATGCTAATGATATTTTGAAGAGGTTTAACATGAAAAATTGCAAATCAACACCTACACCAATTGCCACAGGTTTGAAGTTAAGTAAGGATGACAAAGGTTTAAATGTAAATCCAACCTTATATAAGAGACTTGTTGGTAGTCTCATTTATTTGACAGCCACAAGACCAGACATAATGCATGTCATAAGTTTGATTTTCAGATTTATGGAAGCTCCTAAAGACACACATTGGAAAGATGGAAAAAGAATTCTGAGATATATAAGTTGAACAAAAAATTTTGGCATCCAATATTCAAGTTCAGATGAGTTCAAGCTGATTGGGTATATTGATAGTGATTGTAATGGAAGTATTGATGAAAAAAAAAGTACATCAGGTTATGTTTTTCATTTTCGCACTCGTTCAGTATCACGGGGTATGAAAAAATAGCCAATAGTCACTCTTTCATCAACTGAAGTAGAGTATGTTGCAGCCACAAGTGCATCATGTTAGGTAGTATGGATGATAAGAGTTTTGGGAGTGTTGAAATAAGAACAACAAGAGGCAACAAAAATATTTTGTAGACAAAAATTCAGCCATATCATTAATATCAAAAAAATCTAGTTTTTCACAAAAAGGATCAACACATTAACACATGATATCATTTTATCGTAGAGCTGATCAACAATTGAGAAATACTTTTAGAATTTTCCTGTGTCTATATCAATGTGCAGATATTTTCACAAAGGCTTGGGAAAAAGATAATCCTCATTCATCGTGAGAGATTGTTTGGATCATTGGTATAATATTTGTGATTAAGGGGAGTGCTGGAATTTCTCCAACTTCCCCATCTACAACCTTCCCTTGCCTCCCGGTACACGCCTCTTCTCCCTCCTCGCTTGTGATAGAGTGGTGCCTACCACCATACCGCGGGCCTCTTGTTTGTGTTGGATTGTATTGTGGTTCTACCACTACCCCGCAAGGTCATCCTCCACAATGTGCAATAGAGTGGTTTCTCTCGTAGTTTTGAGGCCTCCTTATTTTCTCTTGGCGGTTGAGCGGTGAAGTTTATTTTTGACAAGATTTTTAGCGTGCATATTTTATTGGGCATTTAATGTTTCAAAGGAAAATATTTAATAGGGTTATGATTTTTTTTAGGATTAAAATTTTTCACTTGACATGAATCTGGGTTTTACAATTAATGTATTTAACGACATTTATTTCACCTCTTTCATTTTTTATGGGTATATTTTGTAAGGAAGTTTATCATTATGATTATAAAGTGAGAACAAAAAAATAGAAGTGTGCTCTGCAGAAGCAAAATTGTGGTGAAACAGAGTAGCAACTCTTTTTGTGAAATCAAATATATATTTTGAAATGAATTACCAAAATCAATATTCTGGGTTTATTCTTTGTTCTTAAATTTCTGCTCTCTGTTTTATTTTGGTGATTAATCGAGTTTAATTTTGAATGCTCCTCTGCCTCTGGCCTCAGTGATCGCAGCAGCTTTTCCTAAAGTGAGTTGACGCAGCTCATGCATGCTGAACATTTTGATTCCTCCTCACTTTGTTATTATTATTCTTAAAGCGAGTTGACACAGCCTTCGATGCCTGTGAATGCTACATATTCTGACGTTTCACCATTCATTAAACTTTGAATCTTAGTATTTTGTGGCTTTTCTTTTGTTTCGTATTACGTTTTTCTCGATTGTTCCTGGTGATTTTGGGAAAGCAATAATGACTCCCAGACATGTCTTGCTTTCTATTTTTAAGGATACTGTTTGAGTGGATGGAGGTACGAGATATGGTTATGTAAATTCCTTTAACTTTCTTATGCAAGTTACACGTGCATTCAAACTAGACCAAAATGATGATAATAACCCCTCATTTAATAGATATTTAAAAAAAAAAAAAATCATTCTATTTTGATCATTAATCTAAATGTGCTCTATATATCAAAGCATACTTTGATGTGCTCTACATATTAAAACATACTTTAATTTAGTAGTCTTATTTATGTTTCTAAATAAGAGATGATAAGAAAAATGATAGAATTTCATAAAAGAAAAAGAATATGCAATTCATTATTCTATTTTATCTAAATGAACTTAATTAACAAAAGTAATATCATATCTAAGATTGACATATCTAAAGTGAATAAAAATATTACACTATGATAAAAAAAGTTAACAATTGTTATTTCTTACAAGAAATTCAATATGGAATTCTTTTAGTCCATTCAATGACACTTACCAAATATGTTTCATATTGTCGTAAATTATATGTCTAATTTAAGATTCAACTATATAGATTTTTAGTCAAACTCATTTACCATATTTCATGAATAGTGGTTCCATTCCACTATTGTTCATTATTATGTTGGAATTTATTATTAATCCTGAACCACCTGATAGAATTAATTGGAAAGCTCCATCAGAAATATTTTTAGGATCTCAATCCCTCCCTTCCCTCTAATACCTATGGCAGTAGCTTTTTGGTTTGCTGGGAAGTAAAGCAAGTTGGATAACAGTAGAGATTGTGAAGAAAAACAGACAATAGAAGGGAGTGTCATGCAGTAGCAAGCAACTCCAGTTTAGTGAAGAGAATAGTGTGCAATTTCAGATAGATATAGAAAGTAGTGACACACAACAGCTCTAGATAGTACAATACGAAAAAATATTTGTAAATAGTTTGTAATCTGATTGTAATAGTTTTCTATATAGCAAATATGATTTTCTTTTTGTGTTCTCCATATTTCATGGCATTTAATTTCGCTAAAGTAATAGTCTCTTTATGGTTCATTTGGATTTAGTCCATCAAATAGGTATTAGGAGCTATAGTGTCGGCCTATAGTCATTTCTATCATATTCGTACAATTGTATGTTTTTAGAGCAGCAAAACAAACTTTCCTCGGAATAATTCTCTTCCATGTATACATTATTCACCATCTATGAATTTTGATACTCTTGAAGGTCTTTAAATATCAAAGAATAATGATTAATAATTGGAAAACATAACATGTCATCTCATAAGAGCTACCGTAATAGTTAGAGAAGGGAAAAATTTTGAATTGAATGTTTGATGTTTTTGAATCAATTTCTTGATGTGGAGATCACCCATATGGATTCAAACCATCTCATATAAAAAATATAAAAATTCATGATAAAATAGATATATGAAAATAAATCAGACTATACAATGTATATAAATGAACATGAACAAAAAATAACATTAAATAAAATATATACATAAATAAATGGATTAAAATTTGAAAGAAACCCAAATTTATATAAGAAGTCACTCATTAATATGTAATTGCATAGATACGTAGCATTAAAATGGACAGAAAACTAAATGACAATTGGCATATGGATGCAAATTTAAGGGCTAACCTACGAAATTGAAAATGGTTTCGCAAACAAAAATTAAATATCATCAAAAAATCTCAAAAAAAAACGTGTTGTTTTTGGGGCGTTATCATTAGCAGATTGCGAGAAAGCTTGAAAAGTTGTTTTCTTATTTTCTCCGTAATCGGGAAAATATAATCAGATAATCAATCCTGCAAAATTGTAAAGGACAACAACGTTGAAGTTGAATGTCATTGTAAAAATACTTTGGGACAAAAGCAAGAAAGGATTCCCAAGTATTTACGACTGCAATGACGTTTGAAAACGAGTAAAATAACTGGAAATTTAAACATAAAAAGTAAAGAAAGTTCATTTCACAATGATTATGATTATTACGATACAGTTAAATGTTTAAATTAATACTTAGTTCATGGACAAATCCGAATTGTCGATTTATCTTCCGTAACCTAGAATTTACGAATGCAATGACGTTTGGACAACCAAAACTACAGGAAAGTAAATATAAAAGCAAAGTACGTTTGTCAAAACATATTGATAATTGTGATATAGTTCAATGTTTAAATTAATAATTTGTTGATGGACTAATCGAAATTTTCAATTTCTCTTCTAGACATGTAATTGTGTATTGATTCATTTGTTCTAGTATTGATAAGCTATTTAAGCTGCAATAGATGAAGGTATTCTTGGCTGTGCCTAACTAAGTGTAATGCCCAACTAGTTATATGGCAATGGTTGATGCATTTTCACATGAATTGATCATTGCTTTGGAAGCTACAGATGAGGGAGAGTTAGATATACAATGCATATATCACTTGATGACAAGTTTCACAACTAATGATCCATTCAAATGTGTCCATTTGAGGAAATTTTTGCATTGTGTATTTTACAACAATTGGGTAAGATATACAATGCATATATCACTTGACATCAGTTTCATAACTGATGATCCATGCAGTGGACATGCTTGAGGCAATTATTGCATTGGTTCAACAAAAGTTGGGTTTAATCATTATGATTGTTATAAAATGATAAGACTGTATTCCTTGTTATCCAGTCAATATAAATCTATGAAATTTTAAAACATATTGTTCATAGATAACAAACATATTATTTCTCTGTTGTATTTGGTTAGTTGTTGATGAGTTTGTAGACTATTGTTTCTGATCATTGTAGATCTATTTTATTTTGTTTTAGGACAACATTTGAATAGGGTTGGGTTGAATCTTTTTATTTTTATTTTTTAAATCTAATTAAAAACAAAGAACATATTACATTAAAAAAAAAAAGTCCTTATCATTACATTCAAATATCTTATCTTAAGAAGTTTATTTTGGAAAACACTTTAATAAATGTTTGGAATCTTACTGTTACAGAATGATTTCTTTTCTCAATCCTCCCTACTTTAGATAATATAAATTCTAAAACTTATGTAGGAGGAGTGTTTAGATGGAGGGAGCACATTGATAAGAAAGATTGTTGTGATCATGTTGGTATATAGATTGGTATTATGATAAATATTTTGAAAAGTAATTTTTCTATGTTCAAAAAATAGATAAAATTATGCCAACAATTGGTAAGGATGCAATGATTAAATAACCTTCCTTCATTTGAGATGGGCAGCTCTCCTATATAATAAATATTTTATTTTCAGTGGTAATTTAAATTAAAAAAAACAAACAAAACATCTAAAAGAATAACAAATAATATAGAATTTGGAAGAACACTAATCAAACCTATGAAAATCAACTTAAGTTTCATGCATATGATTTAAAATAATAAAAAATAAATTCATTACAATAAAAATAAAACACTTCTCATAATATTACAATGGGTATCAAAAAGTGTTTTCACACACAATAGAAAACTACATAAATTCTATAAATAATTATAAAATTTTCAACATTGCATGTTATAAATAGTTTCCTGAATAATACTAAATGATTCCACAATTTGGTGAAAGGGGGATACAAAGAAAACTATTCATTCAACAAATGATGAACAAATAACTCATAAAATAATTCTGTTGGAATTAATCCCAACTACATGCCTACCTTTTTTATTGCACCATATTCCATCTCCTTGTTGTAGTGATGAAAAATCTCTTCTACTTCCTTGACATGCCACCATTTTGCATCAGGACATTTTTTTATTATGTTTTAAATGTATATCTCCCTTTCCCCATAGTTTAGAATTTAAAATGTATTTTTTTCTTTTCTTTTGGGATTTCATTATCTAGTCATATGCGATGCATGATTACATAGTTGTTTTTTGGAAGTTTCTTTTATAAAACAAAAAAGAGAATAGTCAATGTTTTGTCTTGAAAGATAGAAGTTAAATGTTGTTGTAGAAACAACTCTTAAGAGGGAGATGAATGTAATGAAACATAGTGCTATCAATATTGCTCATTATGAATATTTATTGTTCTGCAACAGTTTGAAGAAATAAAAAATAAGTGATTATAAATTTAATTATTTTTTGAGTAATATTAAAGAGCAACAACTCTGTAAATAGTTTATGGTGACAGTCATTTGTATGGTTTGAAATATATATGAAATATAAATTAGTTTGAAGTATTTGTATTCTATTCTACGCACTCTGTGTTGGGTTTATTTTATCATTTGCCTCTACCCTTCAGCTAGTATTAGAGAAGGTTTATCATAGAAGGGATTTGCAGAGATACAGTTTTCAAAAAAATGTTTTCAAAGAGACAAGTGGTCACATTTAGCAATGGAAAGCACAAGAACAAGCTTGAAAAACCCATATATTCCTCAATTCAATTGTAAAAATTATGATTATTGGTCTATCATTATGAAAGCATTGTTTTGTTCTCAAGACATATGAGATCTAGTAGAGAATGGTTTTCTAGAACCAATTGATGCTACAACATATAATGCATTATCACAAGTAGAGAAGGACTTATTAAGGGATAATAAGAAGAAATAATCAAAATCCCTCTTCTACATATTTCAAGCAGTACATGCGAACATTTTTTCAAGGATTGCAGCAGTAACAAAGTCCAAACAAGCATGGAATATCCTCCAAACAACATACCAAGGAATGTCAAAGGTTAAACAAAAAAGCTACAAATGCTAAGAAGGGACTTTGAAACAATCTTTACAAATGGTTGAAATTCAATAGACACTTTATTCATACAAATGATTGGTTTAGCTAATCAAATTAGATCTCATTGTGAGATACTTGAAGATAGGAGAGTTTTTGAAAATATTTTAAGTATTTTACCCATAAGGTTTGAATCCATTGTTGTGGCCATAGAGGAGACAAAGAATCTCTCATAATTTCCAATTGATGAGCTCCATGCATCTCTCATTTCTCATGAGAATAGACTAAGTAGGTCATCAAATTCATCATTGGAGTATGCCTTCAAGACACAAGCTTCAATCAACAATGGAAGAGGTAGAGAAAGAACAAATTTTAGAAGTAGAGGAAGAAATTCATACAGAGGTGGAAGAAACATCCCATCCAATTCATGGGGAAGAGGATGTAGCCAATACCCAAGTCAGAATGTTACTCAAAAATCAGTCTCAAGGGAAAATGTATGACAAATCTCAAATTCAATGTCACTATTGCAAAAAGTTTGAGGATTTTTCAAATGAATGTAGAAAGAAGCAATATGATTTTAGCAAAAAAATGTACTTGAAAAAAGAAAATCAAAACAAAAAATCAAAACTATTGGTGTTAACCACCAAGGAAAAAATCATAGCCTACAAATAGATCTTCACAAAAAAATGAGAGAAGCAACACAGGAACCTATTTCACTAAAGATGAAATTGTACATTTAAGATGAGATGAAATACATAATGTATAGAGTGCCTTATAAATGCATGAAAAATAATGATGGGTGAGAAAACTACTTAGCACGGGAAAAAGCTACCCAAATAACCAATGTATTATTAAGCCTAAGTAAACTTAAGAAGGTGAAAAATATTCATGCTAACACCCCCTTAAGTTCAACTTAGGGAAACTAAAAATTCAAAATGATATGCAAAAATGGGTCTCAGTAACAAGGTCATGTTAGGTACCCATGCACAAGTACAATGTAAAACAAAAAATCTCTCACAACTAGAGAAAAAGAGAAAAACCCTATGGGTAAAAACCCCTCTCCAAAAGAGAGAAAAAAAAAATGATGCATGGATGGAGGAATCAATCACAACCCCCAAGGACTACATACATCATGTATATAATTAGTGATACCCCATACGAAGGGAAAAAAGAGATATTATATCCCCCCATAATGAAGAAGCTCCAATGCCAATGAAGCATGCCTAAAAACAAAAGATGAACCAATGCATACAAGAAACTCCTCTCCCATTAGGAAGAAACAAGTCCTCCAAAAGAAGCCACCCCATGTCCAACTAAAAAAAGGAGGGAAGTCTCCAAATAGGAATCTCTGAAGAGTGAGGAGGAGTCTCCAATCATGAATAATCCACCACATAATCATGATAAAAGACAACCAAGGAATGTGAAAAATCAAATGAAGGCTCATCAATGTCAATCTCCAAAGACAATCTAAATGTATCAACAACCACATTGAAACTAGCATCAAAGAGGAGAGAAATCCCCTCAAATATGTCTCCCAAATCTGCAAGATGGACTCCTCAAAAAAATTAGAGATGTTTGTCAAATACTCATCCAATAAAGCATGATCTAAAAAACTATGACCAACCTACTCAAGAGAAGAACTCAAATATGGAGGAGCAAGAGGTGAAGGAGGAGGAATCTCAACACTAGGCTCAAGAACACCAAGATTGAAGTGACCAAACTTCTCCTCAAAAAAATTATTCACCCTTGATGGAAGTGTATAAACATCAACCAAAGAAACATCATCATCAGGAATAAAATGAGAAAAAAAATATAATTCAGATATATGATCCACCACCCTTGTAGCAATGATATCTTTAGTCTGTATGTCCTGAATGTATACATGATCAGTAGTGAACTCAACTATCTTACCTTGTGCACCATGAGTAATTTGATAAAGTGAAAGAAGATTAGTTGTCAAGGAGGGTACATAAAGAACATCATTAAAAGATCCTTCACCTATATCAATAGAAACTTTTCCACAAACTTTCATGTAATAAGTACTGTTACCCACCAAAATTTTAGGTGAACTACAAGGATCAAAAGAAGAGAAAATATCCATAGAATATGCCATATGATGAGATGCATTTGAATCAAGAGGCCACTACCCATTTTTAGGAATAGTGGAAGCTAAGAGTGCTTTACCTTTCATCCCATTAGTGAATCTCTACCCCATTCTTGTGTTTAGAAGATGATGATGGTGATGCGAAGAAGAATAAGGAGACTCTAATGAGGGTAGTGAGATGTTCTTCTGAAGAAGGTGAGTAATCTCATAAATCTTCTTAGTATAACAGGTCTATGCTCATCATGTCCATATTTCTTACAATAAGCACATTTGATCTTCTTCTTTTGTGATGGTTCCTCTTTGGAAGAGGTTTTGGTCTTAGGAGTAGGATCCTTAACTTTCTCATTAGACTTAGAATCCTTATTCTATTTCTTGTTATTTCCACTTGAAGATTGATTCATTAAGGCATGACTCTTAGGAAGAGCATCTATCTGAATCAATCCATTGCCCCTATCAATCCATCGCACCCTCAAATGAAGGAATTTGATGATATTCCTCCATGGCATCCATAGTAGAATAGAAGGTAGAGGCAAACACTTGAAAGGGACCTCTCAGTTTTGAAAAGATCAAGAAAATACACTCTTGGTAATTTTTGGCATTGCCACATCCTTTTGAATTGTGACACAAATCAGCTTGGAAATTATGCAAGGAAAACTCAAAGAGGGAAAGGCATCCGGAGAGAGAGAGAGTGTTGATTAGCTTCAAGATGTAACATTTTGAACTGATTGACCTTACCATACAACTTAGCAAGTTTATCCCACACCTCTCTAGCTATTGTGCACTTCGCAATATGAAACAATAAATTATCAGACATATGGAGACCTATGAGTCCTCTCACCTCATCCATTTTTTTGTGATGCAAAAACTTCTCAAAATCCTTACTGAACTTAGGTTGTTCAAAATCCAACATTTTCCAAAGAACTCAAGATTGTAACAATTGTGTCATCTTAAGCTTCCACGTGTGATAATTGTGTGGAGTGAGTGGTTCAATATTTGATTGTGACATGTTGTGAAAATGAATATGAAGAGACCAATATACTACTTATACCCCCTAGAAACAATAATGTGCACTCCCCAAGAAAATTTTCCAACAAAAATAGATTTGAGGAAAAAAAATAGGCAATGGATGGTAAAATTTAGGCTACAAAACTTGCAATTTCAAGCTATATCAATAGATGGAAAAACTATAATTTGGTGGCAAAAATTTTTCAAAAGAGAAAAGTAGCTCAACCAAGCTCCTGATCATACCATGAAAGAAAGTCACCATAATACGGTAAGTATTAGTGTAGTTCTAGCCATGAGAGATTTACGAAGGATTACAAAGTTGGTTAATGCTATTTGTAGGAATTGTTAGTTTGGAAAGCAAGAAAGAAGTCATTACATATCAAAGGAACAATATACTATTGGATCTAATTCATACAGATCTCTATGGTCCTACAAGAGCAAGAATTCTACAAGGTGAAAGGTAATTTATGCTTTTGATTGATGATTATTTTAGATATACATGGGTTACATTTCTTAGAGAGAAGTCTGATGCATTAGATATATTCAAGATATTCCAAGCTATGGTTGAAAATGAAGTAAATTTGAGGGTAAAATGCTTAAGGTCTGGCAAAGGTCAATAATTCACCTCCCATGAGTTTAATATGTTTTGTGAATTGAAAGGAATAAAAAGACAGTTATCTACTCCGAGAACTTAGTAGAATGGAGTTGTTGAAATAAAGAATATATCAATTCAAGAGGTTGCTAGATCAATGATTATTGAAGTTGGCTTATCGAAATTTTACTAGAGACAATCTATTCATACTGTTTTTTATGTACTCAATCGAGTTCAAGCAATAGAAAAAATTACAAAGACCCCCTATGAGCTGTGATGTGGAAGAATTCCTACTGTTAATTGTTTCAATGTATTTGGAAGCAAATGTTACATTAGAAGAGATGAAGAATCTTTAGGAAAGTTTGATGCAAGAAGTAATGGAAGAATTTTTCTTGGATGTTCTACTAAGAGAAAAGCTTATAGATGTTTCAATAAAATACTGAGAAATATTGTAGAGAGTGCAAATGTCAAGGTTGATGAAACAATGAAGAATTCAATTGGTGTGGATGGATATGTATCTAATGAACCTGATTGCATAATAATTGAAGAAATTATGGAAGGACAAGAAAAGGATGAGAAAGAGAAGAAGAAT
>VDFB02207534.1:0-17272 GCA_007258455.2 Sequoia sempervirens | reverse complement strand
GGCAATGCTATACAATGTTCTTTAATGGAAGGAAGCCACTCCCCAATATACTTTAATATGAGATCAAAACACATACAATATTCTTTAAATAATTCATATGGGTCTCTTGCCTAAACTATATGGTACTCAACTACCTAATACTACCAATTATCCATACTTGTGGAAAAAATACTTTTATTTTAATTAATTAATGGGATGACTTACAAAGCTTATTCACCCAAAACCTTTATTTTATATCTAAGTTGCTGGTTCTAGTTCACATCTTTGTTCAAGTTTGTCGATCCAAAAAAAATATTTTTGGGGTTGGGTTCAGCTGTACAAAAAAACATGTAAAAATTATATATATCCTAAAAAGAGCTATGTTCCACGGCATTTCTAGGAAGGGGATGGTGGGATGGCAGGGGATGCTTTTCGGGAATGGCAATCCAAGAGCCTTTTTTGGGGATAGCGGAGGGACTGCAAGGAATGTGTTTTGGGGATGGCAGTCTGAAGGCCCTTTTTGGGATGGTGGGGGAGAACAACAATATATATGAAATTTATAATACATTCAAATTTCTCCAGCAGTTTAACAGCAGCAATATAACATGATTATGCTAAAATAATGTTTAATGATCTCTGCAGAAGCCTGCATGCTAACCACATTCCAAAAGAAATTGTTTGTTTGCATTTCACACACAATACCATACCGTACCAGACCATGGCCAACACACCTTTAATCTCTTTTGCACAATAATAACTGACTCTCTTACCATATCAAAAAATTTGAAGTCTCAGACTTTTTAACAATGAAATCAGAATCCAAATTATTGCTGTTATATGACTTATCTGATTATATCATTAACTATGAATTTGAATCGTGATATATTTGTTGCTGTTATACTGCAGTTGTTGCTGTCACGATTACTTTAATTGCAGTTATACTGCTGTCATGATAAATTTAATTGCTGTCATGATATATTAAAAAGTTTTTTTTAATGATACGAATGATTTTTTTTATAAATATTATTGAAAATTGCTTTGCTGTAGCGGATTGCTGAGGGACGTTTGAGATGTCAGACGTCCCTGGCTGCCTCTGAGACAGCATGCATCTCCTTACTGTTTCTTGCCGTCCCTTAAAATGAAGACGTATTTTTAAGATGTTTCCAAAATTTGCTTATTGGAGGACAATCAAGGGTCGTCCCCTGCCATCTTGCCATCCCTGAAATGAAGGGGACGGGGGCAGGGGTTTGAGGGGTGGAAATGCATCCCAATGTAACACAGGAAAACAGGATTGAGTTTAGAATTCCACATAACATCATATAATCAACAAAACCACCGTCGACTCAAATGTCATTTATGTTTTAAATGATAAAATTAAAAAATTAAAAAATATTAATTAATCAAATTTCAAGTTCAATTTTAAAATAATAATATCAAGTTCAACAATCAGTTTGCAGCATCATAAGGATTTTCTAAATCATCTTCATTCACATTAGATGATATAGGAACATTTGAAGAACCACAAGCAGTTGCACTACCACTCACACTAAAAGTGTGCTCACTTTCAGACTCCGCAAGTGCAACATGTTGGGAAATGGAAGAATTCAAGTGAGTATGCTTTTTGACTCTATATCACACAACTTCATGAGGGTCTACTCTTTTGAAACTAAAGTTTTGAATTTTTTTTTTTAATAAATCATATTTTCTTCCACAAATTTGAAAAAAAATGTAGAAAGATAGATATAATTATTTTTTCCCATTTGCTAAAAATAAATAAAAAATAAATAAAATTGATTCAAATTTTTCCCAAAAGTCATGCACTAGGAATTTGTCAAAAATCAGAATTGCAAGGTCAACTTTTGATTGCCATATCTATCTTGATATGTCATGCTCCCACCCGCAAGACTCTGCAGCAATAAGAATGAAATCGCTGCTAGGAGTAGAATAGCAAAGGGATCGAAAATTTAAAGGATATCATGGGCGGCGATTCCCTAAAGGCAAATAATTAATAAAAATATAATTAATTAAAGGCAGCGCTTGGGAAAGCAAGTCAATAACAAAACAAGGCAGCGCTTGGGTTTTGAAGAGATATGTCTCTTACAAAGGTAAGGAGCGGAAAGAGGTGACTCTTCCCCACCACAAGGTATAAAAGGTTGAACATTTCAAATGGAGAAGGCAGCAAAGGAGATCAGAAAATAAATAAACATCTGCATTCAGAAAGGCAGCAGCCATTGAACATAATAAGTGATTGGTATGCATCATGATGGAGAATAATGTTTTATATATATATATAATCTCTTATATATCTTCAACCTAGTGACTAAGGGGAATTGCTAATCTATTTAAGATTCTTATAATGATTGATTTAATCTATTAGTCTTCTTATTAGCAATCAGGCATGGATTTGCAAGGGAATACGATTGGAAGAGGTAGCAGACCGGTTCCATAATATGAGTAGATCACCCCATGATGGATTTGTAACGGGAGTTCCTGCCAATACTATTTGTAAAACAAATTATATTGTTGGAATTGTTACTTTTGGGCAAAATCAGACATACCCCAACTAGGGGACATTACATGATATTGCTCCAAATCTTTAATGTGGCCACTTTTTGAAAAGCCATCAAAGTTTTCTTTTCAATAAATCAAAAATCATTTTTTGTGAAGACTTGTGTGAGGCACATGATTTTTCTACAATTTGTTCTTTATTGGAAAGAAAATTAGTAATAATTTGTGAAGACTTGTGAGGCACATGATTCTCCACAATTTGCTCCTTATTGGAAAGAAAATGAGCAATGAATTCCTTCCAAATTGCTTTGATACTAAATGTTAAGAACCTCATATAAAAATAATAGAAATATTCAAAATAATAGATAGAGCCCATAACTCAATAATGGAAATACTCTAATTTACTAGAACATAGGTACCCTTGAAGTGGGGCAATGATATACAATGCTTCTTAATGGGAGGAAGCCACTACACTAAATTTTAATATGAGATCCAAAGACATACAGTATTCTTTAAATAACTCATATGAGTCTCATGCCTATTATATGGTACTCAACTATCTATTACTAATAGTTATCCACACAAGTGGAATAAATACTTTTATTTTAATTAATTAATGGGATGACTTACAAAACATATGCAACCAAAACCTTTATTTAATATCTAAGTTGCTAGTTTTAGTTCAGATCTTGGTTCGAGTGGATCCAACAAAATTTTTTTGGGGGATAGGTTCATTTTGGGTTCGTCCATACAAAAACCATGTAAAAATCATATATATTTAAAACCACTGTAAACTCAAATTTTATTAAAACATAAATGATAAATATTATAAAATATTTATTATTCAAACTTAAGTTCAATATTAAAATAATAATATCAAGTTCAACAATCAGTTTTTAGTATCATATGGATCTTTGATGTTAGATGGTGTAGGAACATTTGAAAAACCACAAGTAGTGCCACTACAATCACACTAAAAATGTGTTTGCTTTCAGATTCTACAAGTGCAACATGTTGGAAAGCGGAAGCATCTAAATAAGTATGCTTTGGCTCCATATCACACAACTTCATGGGGATCTAGAGGTAGTGCCCCCAGCTGCTTCTTTGGTTCCAGGGACAGCCTTCAAAACCACACAACAGCCTTCAAAACCACACAGACCTTCTTGATGCACTCCATTTTCATAATTTTTTAAAAGACAAAGTCAAGATGAAAACATATAAAAAACCATTTTCTTTTTTTTTTCAAAGATGTGATGGGTTTTCTACAGGTATGCTGGGATCCGTTTAGATCCTCCCCATGTTCATCTAGGATGAGCTTGATTCTTCATGGCCGTGCGTTGCCGAAATCCGCAGGGGAACTGGTCTGGACCCGGAATCAGTTGGTCACCAGGCAAATCCGGTAACATAGTTTAATACTATGTAATATGCTATAATATCACATCCCTTGGTGCATTACACAAAATCTGACTTTTAAGCACTGTAATTTATTTTGACTATTTTAACATTTTTTTTTTTAAATTATTGTTTGCGAAATAGCCAGATTTTATATCAGAGATTATTTTTTACAATTTTTTTAAAAATTCTTAGTGCTTTTGTTCAGAGTCTATTTAAAATGTTTGTTATGGTAATAGATTGTCATGTACAAATTTTATGGACATTTTAGATCACACTTCATAATTAAAAATATTGATATTTTAGATCACACTTCATAATATATATCAGAAAACATGATCTCAAATCTCAATTTTCTCAAATTTTTGACGGAGTTTTCAGAACCCTTCATGCTACAAAATTATAAACTGTGGAAACTTAAATTCATTATGTTATAAGCGAAAACCTACATATGTAGTTAGTAAATCATATACTCTTCTTCAAACATAAGCCTCAAAAGTTCGTACACAGATTTCTCGAAACCTATATTAGAAGCTTAAACCTTTAAAACCTTTAATTGTTTTGCCAAAATTTACTTGTATCATTATTAAGTCATAGGTTGTTCTTTAAACATTGGTCTCTCATACTTTTATTACTTATTTTTTGGAATGGAAATATCAGTCTACTTGTTGGGCATGGTAAATAATTTTATTTACCTTAAATTTTTTTCTGCTGCTGCAGGAGAGGCTTAGTTCGTCTGAAACACAGCAGGAGATTGAAAGTAGCCTAAAACAGGCGCTGGTAATTGTTCTCTCTTCGTCTCATAGTTCCCGCGAGAGCTTTCTGATATTGAAATCAGCAATTGAATCGATGCAGCCTGGTAAGAAGGTTTACCTGCTCAATGACCCTGTGATAATATCGGCTTGGAGGGATGCTTTGATAAATTGTTTGAAGGTTATTGAGTCTATATTGCAGGGGCTTAATCAGAGATTTTTTAGCTCTAGGGTTCGACAGTTTTATACGATAGAAGATGTTACCCATTGGATTTTGGACAAGGGACTGAGGTTTCAGGCCGGGGATCCCCTACTTAAGGTTTTGGCAGGCGCAACGGGCTTGGCGCAGATGACCATCGAGGTCTCCAACGGGTAGGGAATTGTTTTTAGTTTTTAGTTCCTCGTGAATCAATGCGGGATGACAAATGGATGTTAAATTGAAAAAAACAAAAGCAAACCGGCATAGACTGCAAGCACGTTAGAGCGGCAAAAACATAAATATGCAATAACATAGAACTTCATTGAATCTGACGTTAAACAATAAATTTGCGAGTAGTATATAAAATTCACTCATGAAGCTGAACATTAAAGAATTTTTTATTTTATATTAATTTTGCTGAAGGTTAATTGCAAGGATTCCCGGGTATACCCGTCAGGTTTTGGACCTGGGTCATTGTTACCGTAAAAGCCTGCCCTTATAGCTGGACCACAACTGGACTAAAAAAATTTGTTGCCAACACATCCAAATATTGTTTAAAATTTTTACTGTTTGGAAGAGTTTCTAGCTCAAACAAATTACAATTTTAAGTGAGGATTCTCATAACATTTTAAAAATTTTTCTTTTGAGAATTCGGAAACTTGTTTTGATAAAGATTGGCCAGGATTTATAAACTTCAGGGAAACTTTTAATCTCATTCTCTATTTTAAATGAAGGTTCGCTCTAACTTTTGCAGCACAATATTTACTTCTTACTTTTATATAACAATATTCTTTCTTTAAGACTTTGTCAGCATTTCTAAAATGTGTTTCTCTGTAAAAAAATTCTTCCACCCTGTAGAGAATTTTAGTGGCCAAACGACTATTTCTGTCATAAAGATAAAATTATTAGCTATTTGAAATAAAGTTTGATTCAATTTCTATAGAACATTTATTTTATAATATATATGAAGAGATTTGCCTGGATTTTAAGCTTTTAAAGAAGTGTTCTTCCTTAAAATTCTTTCCTGCCACCAGGGTTGAGATTGAGATGGTGTTTGAGATGTTGAAGAGGGTTTTTGTGATAATTGGGAATGGAGAGGCAGTGTGCTCGAGATCGGCAAGACAGGGAATGCTTTTTACATGGATTCCTATTGTGGTGGATTATTGTCCGCATACTATGGTGGATGATCTAGATAAATCCTTGGCCAGGGCCTTAGCTACTCTCCCCAGGAAGGATCAGAATCCTTTGTTTGAGCTTTTTCTGCGGCATGTTGGGAAGGCATCAGTGGGTTCTACGCATATACGATGGGGCAGGACTTCCAAGGAATTCTTGGTCTGGTTCAACAAAGGATTCCTAAATTTAAAAATTTGAGCATACTGTAACGGTGAAGTTGTAAACTGACTGATTTCCTGGCTTACTTTGAAAAGGTATTCCTATATGTCAAAACATGGTAGTTTGGCTTTGTTCAAGCTTTTCAGCACAAGATACTGCTAGATGCTTCCTTCAGCAGATCTGAATTTATCATGTACCTTATACAACTATTTTTTTTTCTGGTTTTGTAATAGATAGTAAAGATGCAGGATGCAGTGTAACTGCATAGCCAAGCTTCTTTTTCTTGGTATGTTGCCAACTTGGAGCCTTTTTGGTACCATGAATATTTTTATGATTGATCAGACTCAGAAAGTCACCCTTTGGGTTAAGGAGAAGATCCCCAATAAGGTATATCTCAGGTCATTTGGGGTCCTCTAATTTTGTGCACATTGTAATATCAATGGACGAAAATAAAATTGAATTGAGGTTCAGCTTATGGGAAATTCTGGATTCTTGTAGCAAAGGTATGTTTATAGTGCAGTAAAAATAATGGAAACCTTGCCTAAGGCTGGTCTTTTGGTTAAGGAAGCGTATCTGAGTAACAAGCCTCATGTTCATGTTTTACTCGTTGCAAAATGAAACTACTCATTGTGTATTTTTTTCTGTTTGCTGACAAAGCGTGAATGGATTTCTAACTAGAAATGCCCGTTATAGTAGGCTGATGCGCATTACAGCTGCAACATTTTATTTATTTATTTTCCCGTCTTTCTGATTGATTTGTATTTTCTGCAATCTACTAATGGTGATGCCCCTTTTTCTTGCACTTTGCTTCTAATGCTGTGGTAAGTTACAATTCATAGTATTAATGTACGGGAAAAAAGGAGCAGAATTAGCATGAGAGATATTTTTACGTGTTTTAATCTGCATGAGAAGGTTTAGAGCATCCTTTTTAGGATCTCTTAACTGTAGATCCCCAATTTCTGTAATTAATAGATTTTTCCATTAGAAATATCCCGTGGCAACATTAAACATGGATTGAATTCGAAGGGTGTCACCATGAGTTGCATGTAAGATTCCTCGACAATTTTGTGACTAATGCATGTATCTAACTGTCTTGGGAATTAAAACAATCATATTTATATATACTGTGGCTTGAATAATGATATGTTCCACATTTTGTACATAACAGCAATTTTCATAATGGCTTGAAGGTGATTAGATTATCTGCATCGAATATGTGTTATTATTTCCTGTAAGAATGTAACTTATCCTCTCTCTTGCACAGCTAGTATTCATTTTTATTCCTTACCAAAAGCATTTTTGGTTGAAATTGTTTGGTCATATAGCAAAGCTTGATATAACTGCCATGTTCTTTGTGAAAGAATCATCTGTTTTAACATTCTGGAAGTGATAAATAATCTGATTGCAACTTCACTTGCACCTTTTGGCCATTCTCAGAAGCACTTCAATGCACCCATCTTTGTGATCACCAAGATGGCTTTTCTTATTATAAATGACCCCAGTAAAATTTGCTCGGTGTCTTATGATAGGCCTAATCTGGTATGCGTTTTCAATCTCTAAAGCAGCGCGTCCTTTCTGATTACTTAGGAAATTGTTCAAGGCATGCAATTGATCTAACATGAAACGAATATATTCAATGGCATTTGTGGGTCCACATTTGGTGGATTCTATGTGAATGATTAGTGCTTGTGTGGAAGTGCAATTGATTTGTGGGTTCTTCTATATGAATAGTTGTTTGATATCCCCACCATTTAAACAATACCTATTAATCATTGTAAGAGATCGCCATTGATTGCTAATACAGGCCTCATTAGCCATGGGGCAAATATCTGATTATTTGTGAGATGAAAGGATGTAATAGTTTGTTTGTGACTTTTTGGATTAGATTGTGTGTTAGTATTTTCATTAATGTTTAAGATCACACTCTGTGATCCATCATCAAAATGTAATAGGTAATGCCTATAGTTTAGGACACATGTTTCCAAGCGTGGATGAACACTCCTTGGATGTATGGTCATTGCCCTCTTTAAAGGATATGTAGAGGAGAGGATTGAACAAGTTGAGTGAGGTTTAATGGTTGAAAGAATAATGAGACACAAAGATTATGTATTTGAATATTATAATATTATTAATTATAGTTTTTATATGAAATAGTGTCATTTATATTAATTGTATAAAGTTAAAAAAAAATATTATATAATATAAAATATAATAAAAAAGTCAAGTACAAAAAATCACACAATAGTCTATGTAAGGTAGAGTAGTAACTAACATATCCATAGGAAAAACTTAAAATGCCAAGCAACAAGAGTTAAATATCTAGTAGCAAGAGGTGGATCTTGACTATTTGGTTTCTACGTATTAGGACTATCTTGACTATTCGAGATGAGCTCTTCGCTTGTGGGAGCACCATCATTAGCTTACACTATGTTGGAAGGATGGCTAGTTGTCTTGGGGGGAGAAATAACTAAGGCAAAATGAGAAAAAATGCCATTTTCAAGCTAGCCAAAGGCACCTCTATCACAAGGTTGAGAAGTTGAAGATTGAAGATCTCTTGGACTAGCCACAAGCATTGTGATTATGAGTTGTGTGTTGAGAAGCATGAGAATCGTCACAAACATGGGCACTATGGCTTCTACCAAGTTGATGTTTGGAAGGAGGGGACTGGCCCCTATTGAAAAGAGAGGTTAACAAAAAAAATGCAATTATGTAAGGGCTATTACTCTAGAAATTGAGAAGCAGTTGTATGTGGATCACTTCAAGTGCAAATTTATTAGCTTGCACTTGTATTTGCAATAACACATTGGCAAACATAATAGCTTTAAAATACATGATTTTTTTTTTATTCATAAGAGGTGAGTTTTATAATGATGCGAGAATTTAGCCTGGCCCGCACTAGGTGAGATCACAGAAGAGGGTCTCATCCCATGGATTTAGGATTACATTTGATTTATTCAACCATGGTCATACTGGACCATTCAAATCTCCATCTACTTGCTCTTGACGCCACTATCAGAAACCATATCTACCTAGGATAAAAAAGCTAAAAATATCAGACTGCAAAACCATCCCATCAACACACGTGCACAACACAGAAGGTTTTGAACATTAGTCCAAAACAAACCAGGTTATATAACGAAGTCCTAGCAACAACTGCCTATCGGGTATTGGCAACAAATTTGGCACTAGATTTAGCGTGAATGCAATTTATTTCTGATTTCCTCAGTTTTGAGGATAGCATTTTCCTTTTTTTGCACTATGAGCCATTCAATGCCCCCCATTCTTTTGTTCCTTGGAACTAGATAGGGTGTGAGATCGAAGTTGCATTATGTTGCAGACATCCCTATTTTGACTGGTATTCCTCTTCTTTTTCATTATTGTTTGCCATTCGTTTCTCCCATCCCCATCATATGAATCATTTAGAACTTGAGATGGGGCCTGAGAGAGGGAGCACTCAACCTCTGTGGTTTGAGAACCTTCACTAGATACAGTAGATCCTATGAGCTATTTGATTGTTGGAGCAAAAGTATCTATGGGAGAGGGACTTTGAGAGGTAGCATCGTCACCACCTGCACGATCAAGACAACAAGAGTTACTTAGAAGGGGCAATTTCTGATCAGACTTTGACTGTGCAGGGAGCTCAACAATCTTCCCCTCATTTTTACTATTGGTAACATTCTTTGGAGAAACACAACCCTTGGGGGAGTTCGAAACAAAATAATGTTTAGGGGAAGCATCTTTCCACCAAGAAGCCTCCCATTTTGCTTGAGATTTCACATTTGGGCATTCTACTGCATTGTGTCCAATTTTGTAACATCTTTTGCATTTGAAGGTTAAAGCTCCGTAGTCCAAGGGTTACAACCACTTGTTACCGTGCACATTTAAGATGATTTCTGTTGGGAGGGCTTTGGAGGTGTGCAACTGAACCATAATCCTGGCAAAGGTTGTGTAGATGAAGTTTCTTGAATTTGCATGTGTATATGAAGCTACCAAGAGTGTTTCCAATAGCAACAAAACAAGATTCAAACCAATAGTGAAGGGGGAGATTTGGGAGGCAAACCTAGATCGACATAATTGAAAATGATTCGGTGGCCAGATCAAAGTTTGGGTGCCACGATTTGAAAGTAGTGTACTATCTCCCCACTACCACATGTAGTTGAGAATGATATTTTTGTCTTGTTTGCTGTCAAAAACCACAGTAAAAAAAACCCCTTGCACTAGATAAATCTCCAAAACATTTTCCGCAGGACGCCACAATTTTGAAATCCATTCATGAAGCACAGGAAGGCTGGGCCAAAAATGACTAAACCTATCGATTAACCCATTCTCAGAAAAAAAATCTTCATTTTCACGTGGTTCCTTCAATAAAATGGCATCAAAGTCTGATTTCAGGGGTTTATTAGAGCAATGAATAGTCCTCCTATTGGTTATACTTGGGTGGTTCAATTTCAATGAGATATCAGGCGAACCAGACCCAGATTTGATGTTTTCCAATGGGGCGCCAGACTGAGGGGCGTCCACAGACCACACATCATTCCCCCGCACACTTTTCACTGCATCTAAAAAAGGGGTCTTGGTAACAGATCTGGCCCCAGAAAGCATATTATTGGAAGTCCTGGTGGACCGTGGAAGAACACCAGCCAATCGAGTGCCCCCTTGAGGCCATCACAAGCAGAAAGTGGCACGGTAATGGAAGAGGCCTGCCACATTTGGGCACGCACAAACACGCCCCCATCCAAGCCTTCGACCATGGAACAAGTAGCAGAAGTATCTCTGTTGCCTTGCAGAACTCCATCGACGCTAGAAACTTCATCAACGTCCGCAACCAAAACTCTAAAATTCGCCAGCGACACCATCTATTACAATCATTATCTATTAATGTAAAGTTATTCCTTGATAACAAAATGCATGAAATTATTATCAACAACATAATTAGGAATGTATCGTCTAAAAATGGTCATGATTGCTTGTTAATTAATTAAATATAATTATTTAATTAATTCTCCTAAAGTCATCTACATATAAATAAATTTAATTATTTATTTATATTGTTCATTCTTATGATTCTTCTACATTAATTAAATAAATAACTTTATTTAATTAATTACCACCTTCCACATTCCGCTTAATTAAATTAAATAAATTTTCATAATTTATTTATATTTGATTATCATATTATTCTAAAAGTTGAATATTTAAATTCAAATATGGAATATTCTCTTCATCCCATAATTAAATTAAATATTAAATATTTAATTTAATATTTTCTTCTCACTCCACAAATAATTAAATATTTTTAAAATATTTAATTACACTCTAAATTCACTTCTAAAACATAATTAAATATAATTTATTTAATTATGCGAGTTTCTATATCCATCTTCACTTATAATTAAATAAATTTATTTTATTTAATTATAAACTCATTTAAACTCATTCTTCAAAACGGAAAATTCCCTTCGGATCTCAATGACGAAAATTGAAGGAAAAGGGAAACCTTCTATCTCCCTCTCAAACTTACGAAAATCTTTCACCATCCATTCTAACAAGCTTAATCTAGGCCGTTAATCAAATCAGCCAATCGAATCCTTTCAAAGACTCTATAAATGTTGGTGTAAATCCAAGCTTTGGTTACATGCATACACACGACAAACACACAAGCATATGCACAGTTAGCTTATGCACTCACATCCTTTTAGCATCACAGCAATATTTTCATCTTAGCATAGTCTTGCATTGAGCATAATATGCATTTTTATTTACATCTCGTTCTTCAGCTGTCCATTTTGTTGAGCTTGATTTGTTGAATCTGAGAGCAATTGGAAACAACAAAACGCTGGAGTTAGAGAGAAATAAGACGAGTTCGGGGAAGCTACAGTAACAGTTTGCTCATTCTGTTTTCCTTTTTCAGTTTTCTCGATATAATGTCTTATTAATATGTGTTTGAATTCCTTTATAATTGATACATTTTTGGCGCCCACCGTGGGGCTCGAACCCACGATTTAACATTCTCTGCAAGATTTTTTTGACAGTTTCCGCGTTCTGGAGTTTAAATTTCGAAAAATTTGCATTTTAGTGCATTCGACATTTTTTGCGGCGCATACGGGGTTTTTGACTCTTTTAACTCTTCTATTTTGCAGGATTTTGTAGCGCATTTAGTAACTGTTTTAGCACATTTACAATCTTTCCTGTGGCACATATACCTTATGTTTCAACACATATACCTTTTGTTTCGGTGCATATATCATCTGTTTCGGTGCATATACCTTCTGTTTCGGTGCATATATCATCTATTTTGGTGCATATACTTTCTGTTCTAGTGCATATGGGTTGTAACACAAATACAGAATTCTGAGTCTGACGCCTTCCATAGACAAAATTCTTTTTCTTTTTCTTTTTCTTTTTTTGACTTTTAAAATGAAGGAATCCTAGGATAGCCACATCTGGATAAAATGAAGCAATCTAGGATAGTCACCACACAATGATCTTACAATTAAAAAATTGAATAACTTGTTTTTATGAAGCAATATCTTCACTTAGATTAGATCATTGTGATTTGGGTTTTAAAATGAACATTTGTTTGCTTTGTCTGTGGCAATAGGTCTATGATCTCCCCTTAACTAGGTGATCAAAATACCAGACTTGCCTTTTCAATTTCACTTGAATTTTTTCTTTGCTTTAATTACATCCCTTTAGAAGTGCAGAATTGTAGTGGGGAAAAGTACTCACCTACATGAGCGACTTCAGTGGAGTTCAAGCCAAAGCCGAGGGCTATTCAACCCCACTATGAGAATTTGAATTTGAAACCCTCTTTTACAGCAATTGTACAGAATATATCCCCCAAAGCCTTTGTTCTAAAGGTTTGGGGAGGTCTCAGGGGGCATTGCCGCACCAAATGGAAACCCTTACTATGAGCTTAGTGTAGTATCCAACCGAAGTCAGTTTTCAAACATCCTAATAATCATAGTGCAAGGGAGGGAAGATCTACCCCCAAGACACTCACCATATAATTTCCAAGGACCGTTTGCTCAAGGGATCCGGTATCCCATACGTAACTTCTGATGCACGCTCACGGAAAGAACAAAAACAAGGCTCCTTTGGGGGTGACAAGTACATTAATAGTCGGCCAGTTCCTAAGATGTGGGATGTTGATTACTAGAATGACCTACTTGAGCATTAAGAGTGAGTCTACTTGAATTGTCTTTCATGTACTAAACCTGTGAAAACACTTGTTGAAGAACATGTTTTTGATCATAGACTTGGTGTTAGTATAGGGTTTTAAGAACAACTATTTTCAAGAATGTTTGTTGTGACTTCCATCACATTAAATCAGATAAAAGATCATCCGAAATGAATATGAAAAAAAAACAAACACTGAAATATTTCTTGCCTTTCTGGCATTTTGATATTTTCCCCCATGCGTAGAGGTTGGAAATCAACAAAAATTTCCAAGAAATCAGTTTCCAATAGGATCAAAAAACCCAAGAAACCATTAGGATACAAGAAAACATTGCAAAAGAGAAAATTATTGTACAAAATTCGACACGTCTTGATTCATTATCGAGGATTTCTTCATAGATACCAAGACTTTGTTAGGGGATTCACTGATGAGTATGTTGTAGAACCTTTGGATTCACGAGCTTATTATCAGAGATTAGCTCTATCTCAACAGCATAATTTTAACCAACCTCTTGAATTTGACAACATACCACAGCCTTCTATAGAATATCCTTCACATCCCAATCAAATCCTTCGGTGATTTTGAAATCTTTTTTCAAAAACAAAGATCAAATCTTTAAGAGTGCACCTCTCAAACATATTTCTAATTATTGATTCAACTTCTCCAATAGGATTCTGACATCCTTCATCATTGGAAGCCACAATAAAAAATTAGGAACATCTTAGATCATATCATAAGATTCCACATCTTATCAGATCAAGATATCACCATCATCGCACTTGTCAAAAACCAGGATCTAAGTTTAGAAGAATTCTTCAAAATCATATGCCTATCTTCACAAGATCTCAATTCAATAAATTGAAGGACGAAATCCAACAAGAAGGTCATACCCAAAACATTCAAGAGGAGGGTGAAAGCAGTAATCCTCTTTACATTATGAGTCGTAATCCACTTTTTGACAAAGATATGGATAACAGAGAAGAAAATCCTTTCCACCAATACAAAGACACGAACAAAACACATGTAGATAGTGATGAGGAACAAGATGAGGAACGTCTTAGAGAGGCTGAGCAAGATCCAAAATTTCACAAAGCCATAGAAAAGATCTTGCAACGGGATAAAGAAAAATATTTCCGCTATCTAGCTAACCAAGGAGCTAAATTGCCTCATGATTTTAATATTGAGAATTTAAAAAGAAAACCCGAGGAAATACCCCTATCTAATCTCAATGCTTTAACTCAACAAATCAAAGCACTTCAGGGGTAAATCAAAGAGTTAAAAGGGGGAACCACAACAAAGAAATATACTCTTGAGGACATTTTTCCTTATCCCTTTGATCAAAGTCTCAACATGATTCCATTTCCCAAACATTGTGAAATTCCAAAATTTGATCGTTATAATGGGAAATTGGATCCAATTGATCATGTTAGAGACTTCTGAAACATGACTTTAGAGTTTTCTCATGAGGACACTTACCTAATGCATTTATTCCCTAGGAGTCTTGGAGGACACTCTATGGAATGGTTATCAAAAATCGCACCTCCCATTAGAACATTTGAAGAATTAATCAATCTATTTATATCTCAATATGCCTACAACATACAACATCAAATCACCATGATAGATCTCTACAAATTTGCGTAGAAACCTGGTGAATCTTTCATTACTTTTCTTCAAAGATGGAGAATAATGTTCACCAGATATCCACGTCCTGTTCCTGAAAAGGAAAAGATGGTCACCTTCATTAACAGTTTCAATTCAAAGATGAGCTATCATTTAAATTTACATTGTCCTACCTCTTTTGAGAAACTAATCAAAGATGCTATAACTATTGAAGGTGCATTGGTCAAAAGAGGAACAATAAAACTTGACAAAGACAATCCTAGCTCATACAATCATCACAATAATCAGGACAAGTCTAAATTTTGGACTCGCAACAAGAATGTGGTGAATGATGGTGTTGTTGATGCAAATCAAGTTTCAACTAAGCCATTTGTTCTCAGTACTCTGAGTGCTCCTCACAACAACAATTATAACAATATCAACTCGGTCACAAGTCAAGGAAATAATCCTCCTCCTCTGAGAAACAATGTGAATCAAAATTCTACTCCCAATCAAGGGACTGCCAAAAATCAAGGTTACCGAGGAACCACTAATAATAACAACTCCTTAGGGAATACCTCAAATACAAATCCTCAATGATTCTCATTCTTCTCGAATAGAAGAACTTACACCTCATTGGGTCAATCTTTAGAATCTACATTTAAAGAGTTGATGGCCAAAAATGTCATTACTTTTCTGCCTCAACGAAACTATGAACCCAGTGTAAAGCCTCCATCATAGAATGAGGTATACTATTGTGATTATCATTGATGTAAAGGTCATCGCACAAATAACTGTCAAGCCTTGAAGAATACCATTCAATACTTAATCGACAATGACATCATTACAATAGAAGGACATGAACAATCCAACGCTGATCACCAAGCATTTCGCAACCCTTTGCCCAACTATCAAAAGGGTGAGTCTTCTAAAAAAAATGTGAATCATATCAATGATGATCATATAATCAACCATCTCTACACAGACGACGAGCGGGTAAATGTCATTAAAGTCAACAAGAAGGTGGAATATAGAGAAGTCAATGCAACAACAAGGGCGCAAGCTAAAGTTGTCTTAAAAGGCGCCTCTTCAAAATCTACTGAACCTCCACCTCAACATCAATATGATTTGGTCAACCAACTTTGGAAAACCCCCACTCAAATTTCTATCTTGGAACTATTGAAGATTTCCCCAACCCATAAGGAAATTCTCGAAAAGGCCCTCTTTGAAACAAATGTATCCTTGAGTTTGGATGTGAACCAATTTCAAGCCATGGTAAGACATACTTGTAGGTCACCCACTTACCTCTCATTCTCTAAAAGGATAGCGTTTCATAACTCATCCCACAATTCATCATTGTACTTAGAGTCATAGTTCACAAGTTTAAATTATCAGACCCGAGTTCTAATAGATGGAAGTGCTAGTTTGAACATTTGTACCATGAAGTTGGTTAAGGCTTTAGGATTTTCCTAAAGACTCCATTGATTTGGAGAAGGAAGATTACCATAAAGCTTATGATGATGAAGAAAGAGCATCCAAGGGTCTAATCATCGCCAATTAAATTGGGCCGGTTATCAAGAATACTTTACATCAAGTATTGGACAACCGTGATCTTACATACAACTTATTTTGTTGGAGTGGAGTCCTTGGATCCACAAAATGCAAGTTGTCCCATCAACCTATCATCAATGTGTCTTAAAAGCTTCCTTATGATGGATAGAAATCCACTGATACTAGCTAATGAATTCAAATATTCAAACTTGTGCCAACATAAAGGCCAGTCAAGATACTCTGGTTCCTAACAATTGAGAAGCTCATGCTAGTACTTCTCTAAAGATTGACACACAAATCAATCAATTGACCAATAGTTTTGACAAAAAATTGAAATTCAAGGACCATGGAGTTGGAGAATACTCTCTTTGTCTTGCCAATTTACCTACATCACCTCGATCACATGGGCAACCATCTATCAGAGAACATCAAATATCAGCAACATCAACATCAAAGCAATCACCAATAGAGACAATCACAAAATTTAATGGACAATTCATCAAAGAAAAATTCCCCATAGAAAATCCTAAGGATACAGAAATTCTAAACTAGCTCTATAAAGATGAAGATGAAGCAGTATTTAATGTCAAATTACCCACGAAAAAATATGGAAAAGGGTACTCAATCATGCAGAATATGGGCTATGATAAAGGTCCTATTGGAAAAAGGAAAGGAGTAGTTGAACCTATTCACCTCCATGGACTTGCTGTAAAAGAGAAAACTAGATTGGGTTATGATACTCACTCCAAAGAAAGCACATCCAAACATTTGCATGGC
>VDFB02207532.1:0-17091 GCA_007258455.2 Sequoia sempervirens | reverse complement strand
TATAAGCATCTTCCCTAATTTTTGTGCATTTATTCTGGCCGCCATGAGATTTCCTTCATCTAGCCACGGCTGTGTATTTCTTCATTGTTTTATAAGGGTTTATGAAACCCATGGCTAGATGAGCCTCCTTACTCTGCACAAATGAAGGTTTGAGGGCCAGTTTGGAGCTTACTTAATAGAGTGCTTTTCCTTCTATGTCAGCTCAACTTAAAATGATGAGAAAATTTAAAGAGTTCTCCATATAAGTGATTACTTTTGCATCTCTCTACTGGTTTGGACCTCCGTCTAGATGTGTGGATTTCATTTGTCATCATACCCTTGATACTGTGTACCATATGTGTTGTGTACAGTGATCATTATTTAATCCTCTACCAAGAATAAACACTAAAATACCTTCTATTAGATCATATTTTTGTCACTTCTCATGTTAAATGTCCTATCACTGGTATCTTATTGCCTGTTGTATGAGATCTCTTGATAAGCTCAACTAAAGCTCAGTTGAAGCAGATAATGAACATTTTCCTTTATGTGGAAAGAATAAAAGAAAACATTGTATGCTCTCCAGTATAGGCCATCATTGCATAGTTTCTGGGTATTTTCTCATGCCTATTTTGTTCTCTATATAAAGACACCTCCTTATAGACTTTGCAATCTTTGTACTACTTCATTACACTGTGAGGTACTGTGTGTAGTCACAAAGACTCCTTTCAAGGTCACTATATAGCTATTAGCCACTTTTCAAATTAGCTACTGCCTTGCCTGTATGTCAATGTTCTTTAGTTGCTTGGCAAGTGTTTGACATAATATCTAGAAAAGCCTTAAATGCTGTTACAATCATATACCTTCATTGAAGGGCTGCATTTAGTCATAGAATTGCTTTCTATTCATTTCCATCGGCTGTCCACTGTATTTGCTGAATCAATGTTTCTTTAATGACTGCAATCCATTATGCTTGGTGAGCTTATACTAGATTCAATATGTATCTTTAGTTACTTTCAAGACATAATGACTGTCATAAATGCATTTGTTGTCCTATGTAAAATTGTATCAGTCAATTTGAAAGCTTCCTGTAGCAGCTCTTGCTTGATACTACGATTTTTACTTGACAGCGTTGTCAAACTTTGTTGCTGTTTCACTCTATTTTTCAAACTTCCATTTGGACTTTCTTCTAGCATCAAGGATACTTTTCCAGTCCTTTATAACTTTCATAACTTCTGTAACCATTTTTTCATCACCATGAACGCTGTAGCAATAGTCTTATTCAGTTTTTCAGTTCTGTAGCAGCATTATCTATGATTGTTCGTTGATATGAAGCCCTCATTATCATGAATGTAATAGTTCACTTTTTGGCAGTGTGACGAATGCTCCTTATTTTATTGTACTGATAATATCTATGACCCATTGATTGCAATGCAATGCAAAATATGAGAATGTTGCTTTTCATTTGTAAGAAACAATTAACTTGTTGAACACTCTGCTTTCCCTTCAGTATAAAGGGGCTCAATGCCTTATTAAAATGTGAATATAAATGAAAGGCACACCTGGAACAAGAGATGATAAATACAATATATTTCTTTAATTGTTTCCTTTGAATGATGAGCAAAAATAATTGCTCAATCTGTTTTACCATACTAAATTAGACTGCTTTTATTATTTGATATTGCTCTGTAGCAGTCCTGTTTGATAACTGTAATACTTGATGACTCTCATGTAATAATGTGAATGAAAGGTGTCCTTATGATATGTCGGGCTCTACCCTTGTGGGAGCCCGTTTGACTCCACATATCTGATAAGATGATCATGAACATGATGAACCTGTTCCTACACTTTGAAACAAACATGTTAGCAAAATAAAAGAAAATGAAAGCTTCCATTGAACTATGTTTTTCTTGATTGTCAGCCTTTGTAACTCAATTATCTGGTGAATGTCTGATTGAATGTAATTTACATTCATGTTGGTAGCATAGGCATAGAGTAGAATGTAATTCATCATTTCTTAGAGTACATCTCTAACGCCATTCCTTTACAATTTTGCAGGTTCATGGAGCACAAAAATGAGGTTGCAGCTTGGAGACGCGACAATTGAAGACATCAAGCGAAAGTGATTCATCATCACAGGAAATGATGAATTGCATCTCTTCCTTGTGGTTACGTTATCTTCAGTAGTGTAGCTTATTATTGAATTCTGTATTCATCATTTGATTGTCATAATCAGATTCTCCGCTACTCTCGCGTTTTGTGCGAGATTTAGTGTTTTACAAAAGTGAATAAAAAGCATTATTATGCAAATTTCCACCTTTTGCCTTTAAATACTTGCAATAATAAACTAAGGATCCATGTAATCCGATCTTTATGATGAACAATGAATACCTTTAATCAACAAACTCTTTGAAAATTTATACCTATCAACATGAATTCAATTCAAATTTCAATTGCTTGAGCTTTGTAGGCAGTGGGCCAGGGTACCGTGACATGGCAGCAAGAGTGTGAAATAATACATAGAAGAGTTTCATATAATACTCATTAGAACTGGACATTATGAGGCAAATAAAGAGAAGGTTGTGAGATTCCTTAATGGTTTGAGGTCAAGTATACAAGAGGAGATGACATTGGTGCGAGTTGTGACTATGGAAGATGCTTATCAGATTTCCTTGAAAATTGAAGAAAGGATGAACAAGAGATTTGAAAATAAACAAAGAGGAAAAAGTCATGAAGGTAAGGTTGAGAGAAGAGAATATGAAGAAGATGATGATCAGAAAAAAAACAGAAAAATGGAGGCCAAGGCAGCAGCAAACAAGATAAGAATGAAGAATTTTATGGGTCAAGAGATCAAAATTAGAGAGGTAGAGGAAGATCGAGTAGAGGTTTTGGAAGAGAAACCTTTCAAGGAACTTGTTTTAAGTGTGGGGAAGAGGTTCATAGAGCATATGACTATCTTCATGAAGAGGAAAAACCAAGAAGAAGGAATGAAAATTAGAATAGGGTAGCAAATGTGAATAGAGAAGATGCAAGATCATCACATTCCGAAGAAGCAGAAGATGGTGAAACTTTAATGGCTAGGAGAACACTATTAAATGAAGATGAAAAATCCATTCAAAGGAGAAGTTTGTTTAGGACAAGATGCAAGTGTGAATGGAAGGTATGTAATGTCATTATTGATAGTGGAAGCACAAAAAATCTTGTGTTTGATGAAATGGTAAGAAAATTGCAGCTACAAAGAAAGAAGCACCCAAATCCATATCAGATAGCATGGGTACAATATGACAAATCTTTTGATCAGCGAACAATGTGAGGTAAAATTTAAGATAGGAGGCTATTATGATGAATTTTTATGTGATATTCTCCCAATGGATGCTTGTCATATTCTTCTAGGAAGACCTTGGCAGTTTGACAAGAAGGCGACACACGATGGTTATGCCAACACATACACATTGATGAAAGATGGAGTGAAACAAAAATTAAAGCCATTGAAAGAAGAAATGGGTAAGGTTTGCAGAAATGAAAGGTCTTGTTTGGTTGATGAAATCAAAATTTTAGATGGTTTGAAGGAAGGATATGTTGGCTTTGTTAACATTAACTTTGATGAAGATGAGAAAGGTAATTTGTTCACTCAGATTGAAGAAGAAATATTAGGTGAAATGAAGCTAGCAGCAAAGGGTAAGGTAAAATTTGATTTTATTATTCCATTTGATGAGAGGGAGAGTGAAGAAGTCGATAATTTAGTTGCAACATAAATTGCTTTTGATAAAATTGAATTGGAAACGTTGAATTTGAAGGTTAATAAAGAGTTTTTTGAAGAGTACTTGTTTGAGAACAATGGAAGTGAAAATGTATTGATTGGTGGGCATGATTCCTTGCCATATAATGAGGAAATTAAGTCTTTTGATGATAGTACTAACACTATTTTGAGTGAAGGAAAACAAGTTGCAACAATATCATGCCTTTCAAAAGGCATTGAAATAGTGGAATTTCATGAAGGAGACATAGTGGAAGGAGGTGGAACAAAAAATGAGGAAAAAAATACGTTTCTTTTGATGAAGGAGAAGGTATAATTTTAATTTTTACTTCTGATTTTTATGAAGTATATTGGCGGGACAATAGATTTGATGCTTTGAATTACATGATGGGTAGCAGAAGAAGGATGAAGCATGGTAATGTTGTAAGTTTGCAGAAGGTGGTGCATAGAAATATTTTAGTGGACAAGGAAATGAGGTGGATCCAAGATAGACATAAGGTATACAAATGTTTCTAAATGCAAATCATGAAATATTTCTTTCTACCATGGGTATCTGATGCAGGAGCATCCATGGGTCAGTGCAATCCTATGTCAACTTAAAGGTGTCAATTTTTGAATTTTTGAATTTTGGTGTGTTGGATTCCATGTTTTATTAGTGAAATTCATATTTTGGTGTGAAATTAAATATTTTGTGATGTGGGAAAATTTGAATTTGGATTTGATTTCAAATTGGGTCAAATTGGTGAAGGGGAATTATGGAGAATATGCTTTAAAACTGAAAAAGCATGAAAAATAAATTAATGGCGTGGGTTTATGGGAACCATTAAATTCATTTCTAACTCCAATTCTAAATGCTCACAACTCCTAAAAAATAGGGACCTAGGAGGTGGGCACCCAGGTTTGAAAAAATTGCTTTTTGCTTTATTTGTGAAAGCATTAAAGCCATTTAAAGCCCATCTCTCATATCTACTAAGTTTGGAGTTGGGGAATAATATTTTATTCATTTTTAAATATTAAATTTGAATTTTGACATTTTCTATTCCTCTTTGAGTGGAATTCTATTTTCTTGAGATGCCTTTGAAAATTTGAAACAAATTACAATGAAATGCAATTGAAATTTCATTCTCGAGCAAGTGTTCATAAAATTGAATTTTATTAGAAAAACATAGGAAGAGAGGAGGAGGTCGTGGCTTACCTCCAAGAGGGGATTTTATGGTTTTTTTGTAGATTTGAGAGTGTTTTTGTAGGCACATAGACTACTTGGTGTTGCAGATTGAAGGGTTTGAATCGTGGAAGTGATTTGTTGTGTAGGTGTTGGAGAAGCTTTGTTTCAAAGCTTTGATTTGCTGATTGCAAATGATTTTTATGGTATTTAATAGGGGTTTTGTGAGGGGTTTGTTTCATCCCATTATCTTTTGAATTTATTGTAATTTCATTTGCCAAATTAATAGAAAATAGCATTGGGATTGTTGTGAAAAGTTGTGGATAGAGGAGCTGGAAGGAATTTATGTTGTAAGGTTTGATTTGCTACTACAAATATTTTTTATTTGAGTTTTCTTGGAGTCTTGCAGGGGCTTGTAGCAGCCCATTGTCCTCTTGGATTGATTGTAATCCTATTTGCATAATTTAATTAAGGTTGAAGTTGTTGGTTGCAAGTTGCAGACTAGAGAACAAAATTGTTGCAAGAAATTATTTCCTATGAAGAAGTGTTTACTAGTGATTTAATGTGTAAGCTATTTAAATTAATTTCCATTGAAGAATTTATTTTAATTATCCCATACATTAGGAATGATCTGCATTCCTCTGGATTTGAAACATTAATCTTGCAGTTTTGTGAACATATTTATTGGTGTTCATGGCATACTACTAATTAGTATTAAGTGTTGTGATGGTCAAAAGGTTTAGTTTTTGAATGACAGTATGTCATAGTTTGTCCGAGTTTCTCTATTTCAATTTATTCTATAGGTTTCTCAAATTGTGCCAGCATATGATGATCAAATTGTTGGTTCCTCGCTTTGTGTTCACTGGTTTGTCCTGATGAAAAAATTCACCTTTGGGTGTCTATCGGCATGACGTTCACGTGGTTTTGGCGACAAAGGAAAGGTCAATCGGCATGAGTATTTTTCATCGGGAAGAGGTCTTTCCGAATGAGTCGGGTCTCACTAACTTATACATGAGGTGGTTCATCGGCATAAGTGATCCTTCATCGGCATTGTGTCTTGGTGAGTTTGACTTGTTACATCGACCGATTGGCACATTAAAGATTCACTTCGGCCAAACATATTGCTTTGCAGAAGCTTCCATAGCGCATTGTATTACTGTCAGCTAATCACTGCTGGTGGGAAGTGATACACGGTGAATGTAGCTTAGGTTATCGGTGGTTCATGAGGACCTTCTGGCCTCGGGCCAACATTCTCACATGTGGAGCTCACAGTAGCTTTCTAGTCTTCTCCTTTCTTGTTTCATGACAGAGGGTGATCCCTATTGGCAGGAGTTATACCATTGGTATGAAGTCACAACAAGATTGTTATGTCTCACCGACTGGAGGTTGGATGGGAACACATCGACAAGAGTTACGACATCGATATAATGTCATAGCAAACCCTGTGGGTCTCACCAATGGAATACATATGGACCTTGGGGCCTGCGATAGGCAATTGATTTGTTCCCCGCTAACATGAATGATCACGTGGGATTTCAGTAAGACACAAGATGCTCTATGAGAAGTCACCCCAACTATGCTTTGTCTTAGCGAAGGTGGATGAAGGATACATCTCGGCAAGAATGTATTTTTGTTTCAGCGACTCAGAATGGATAAAGTCTTTCGGTGAAACTTAATGAAATCTACATAAGGTCTCCCCGATAACAATTTGTCACGGCGACTCACATGAGAATGAAGGTTACATTTCAGTGAGAGAACTGTTGTGTCTTGTCAATCGATGATGAAATACTTTTCGTAAGACTCATATGAGTTTCTGGCTGGAGTCTCACTAACTCACAAGTCTCGCCGACAAAGTTCAATTTAACGCTTTCGGTGAGAGGTTGGTAATGTTCGGCGATCAAGTATGTATCGCGGGGTGTTTTGGTATGACTCAATGAATTCGATGGGACCTCACCTCGATTATAAATTTTCTCAGCAACACCGGATGAAATGATGACTTTCAGTAAAACAAAGCATTATCTACAAAACATCTCCCCGATAGCAGAATGTCACAATGACACATAAGAGATAAAAGGGCTTTCGGTGAAACATAATGTGGTCTACGAGAGGTCTTCCCGACATCAAACGCAGGTTCTAGCTTAAACTAAGAAAGAACACAGGTGATCGATGCAATTGGCAATTCCCAAGCCTCGACATATATGTGGTTGTCTCAAATAATGATTAACGGCGACTCAAACATCAGAGTTTACATGGGAATTTCTGGCTATAGTTGCAGTCGACATCATTGGTTGGCATCGACCCCATCGGTTACATGGAAAAATATTTTCTGAGAATTGGGAGGTTATGGTTCTCAGCTGGTGGGAAGTCGTGGTTTTGATGAAAATCTATCAGTTACATTTTGAAATCTCTTGATTCAACATAGAAATTAAAGCTCTCTGGATAGGCGTTACTCTTGATTTTTACCATCATCTACAGATTATCATTATTCAGCTTCATACTCTAAAATTAGCAAGAGAGTTTCAGATTCTTGTGAAAAATGCATTTTGAAGATTTCTTCATGACATACATACTTGAAATGTATATAAAAACTAGTGTTGAAAACAATGTAGTCTCTCTGGTTGTAATTCTGGAATATTGTTCTTTGGCTGTATCAAAAATGTATGGAAATACTCTGTATTAAAAATCTGAAAAACAAAGATGCAGAGATATATTGTAATATTCTTTTCTATGTAATATTTTAAGGATTCAATTATTGAATCCTTAGGGTATTTTGTAGACGAGAAAACAAAGAATTATGAGCTTAACTGAAAACAGAGAGATCCTCCAGTAAAATGCATTTTCTCATTGGGTTTGCCTATAATTTGAGGGGCTGGTGCCCTTGAGATAGATATTCTTAAATGAGGGGTTGGTGCCCTTGAGTGGGTGCTCAAAATCAGCCTATAAGGCATTGTGAACAGCTTGATTGAAAGGTTAAGCTCCTCAAGTAAGCAAAAGTACTGTGAGTGGTTTTATACCTCCTGTGAGGGTTTTCCACCTTTGAAAAATCTTGTGTCTCTTTTGTTCTTCTATGCTCACTGCTTTTCATCATGGTTGATGCAAGTTTTCTGCTCTAAATCATCAAGGGATTTCATTACTTTTCAATTCCCCAAGTATGAATGACAAGCATTCCAACTCATGCAAAATGCATTAATCTCCAAAAGCAATATTGGAGATCAACTGAAGCTATGTTTTTAATTCTTTTGTAAATTAATAAATCTTGTTAAGATAGACCGACCTTCACTCCCCCTCTCGTCATTTTAACTCCAAACACAAAATATTTCTTGATAAGTTTGTAGGGATGTTGATGATTACCTACATTGGTCACATCTTGGTTTTCATGGTGTTTTTGGTATATCCTCGATGGTGTAAACTCAAAAAATGATAGTGTTGATGGTATTGATACTATTTGAGCCAACATGATTTATTTGTTCCATCTGCAGTTGATCCTAATCAATTAATCTTCTTTTAGAGGTTGCATTGTGTTGCAATTGGGCCCTAAAATTTCAAGTATTGATCCACAAGTCCTTATCTCTTCATGATGAATATAATTGAAGCCAACCTATCCTATATCATTTGATTTATCAAAAGGTCATCTTGGAGTAGACCCATTTGAGGTGTTGAGTTTCTATAGAGGATATTTATAAAAGGAAAAATCATTTTTGAAGGGGTGTGAAGAGTGTTGTGTACATATTAGAGGAGAATGCAAAAGATGAAGCGTCCAAAATTAGTGTGAAGGGTTCATTGTGTGAAATAGTGATTGTGACTTCAACATGTGTTAGATGCTTCTTCATAGAAGTTCATAATCAATTTTCTCATTCAAATTTTCATGTATCTTCCTCTAAGACAGTGAGTCCTATTAGGTCCTTTGTATTTTTCTCTAAGGCTATATACCTTAGTTTGCAAGTCCATAGGTAGTGAGCCTTAAACATTGTAATTATTGTTAGCGGTGAGCTATATATACTATGAGTTAATCCTCACCATAGTTTTTTACCTCATTGGGTTTTCCACGTAAAAGTCTAGGTGTCTTCATGTGATGCATGTTTTCCTTCTGTTCTTTTTAGTTAATGTGATGTGTTGTTAATCTATAAATGGGAATGGTTAATTTTTAATATATGTTGAATCACCCCCCTCCCAACACATCTTTGTGTTAAAAAATTGGTATCAAAGCCAAACACCTTGAGAAGCTTAATAACTAAGGTAGATCCTACACGTGAACACATGGGTTTTGTAGCAAAGATCAATGATATGTTTATTCTAGAACTTGATCTAGAATTAATGTAACTTGAGGGTTGGGACATCATTTTGAATGATTATGAAGTTGAATTTGAAGGAGAAATTTGGTTTTCTCTTGAATATTTGGATGACACAAGATTGCAAAATATCAAATATGAGTGCATGCTGGAAAAGTTAAAAGAAACAATTGACAAATTAAAGGGAAAAGCTAAAGAATCTAAGGAAGAAATTGGCAAACTAAAAGTTCAAATAGGAGGAGGAAATGGATGTGAAATGAAAGCCAAAGAAACTGAAGATTTGATCTCAAATTTAAAATTCAAAGTTGAAGAAGGAAAGAGGATTGAGGATTATCTGAATATCAAGCTCAATGATAAAATGTTGAATGTTTAAAGCTTGAGGAAGAGATTGTATCCCTGAGAAAAGAACTTGAAAAATCAAAAGAGAAAATTGACAAAAGTATAAAACTAAGAGGAGGCTCTAATTTTTTTTATGAGTTAATTAACTCTAAAAAACCTCAAGAGATAAATTTGGACTTAGTTTTGAAAAGTGGAAAAGTCCCTTGATCAATGTATCTACAAATCTATATGATAATTTCAAAGTAGAAGGACAGATTGAAACAAGGGAAGATAAAGCGTGAACATAAAGTCCTAAGGAAACATCCTCCAGAGATGCAAAGGTAAATCATGACAACAAGAAAGAAGGCGAATTCATTCCCATCCAAAGCAAAAAGAAAGTCAAAAATCCTACTCCCAAACAAACTACTCCTACCATGTTCAATGGTAATTACTATGCTTGTAATAAGTTTGGTCATAAGGCAGTTGAATACAGAAGCAAAATGAGTCAGAAATCTTTCAGGCCTTCAAGGTACAATTCTATGAACACTCAATCGTTTCATGGTCAGTGCTATGCTTGCAACAATTTTTTCCACAAGGCTAATGAGTGTAGAAGTAAAGTGATAAGGAATAATGGTATGACATCTCAATCCTTCTATGGTTATTGCTACATATGCAAAACTTTGGTCATAAGGCTACTAATTGTAGATCCAATATAAGAAGAAGCAATTATGCTCTGTAAGCTAGTATCATCTACTACAATTGCAACAAACCAAGACACATTGTGAGGTTCTATAGAGGAAAGAATATAAAACCTTCTGCTCATGTTCATTAGAAGAAGGAAATCAACAAGGTATGGAAGAAGAAGGAAGAAATTGAAGTGTTGGATATCCCTACTCCTCTGCCTAATGTAGAAGAGTCCTCTAGTAACTAAAGGGAAGCACAAACTCAAGGGGAGTTGCAATTACAATTTTTTCAAACCCTTTCAAAACATGAGATGCTGAAATTTTCAACATACTGGTTAACAGTGGCAAGGATATGTCTAGCTAGTGATCATATGTCTTTTTATCAAGGTTCCAAATCAAATACTCAATTTGTGGAAGTTTGTGGAATGATCTTGAATTTCTATGATATCACATAACAATAAAAGTTGCTAACTATCAAGAATAGAAATGCATTTAATGTTGACCAACAAGCGTAGATATGAAGTATATTTAATCCATACTTGATCATTTGAATAATATCAAGTGTGCGGAAGAACTAAGGAAGAGAAAAAAAATTTAGTGACTTTGTGTGCAAACCCTAATGACAAAATTCTCAGGTATTTCTCAATTTTATTGCATAACCATAGTTTTAGAAGGAATTATCATGGATATGCCAAGGGTATTGATGTTGTGGAGCATCCAAGACCCAAATTTAAGAAGCACTCATACAAATATATGGAGAATGATAAGGAAAAATCATTTTCCCGTGTTCCAATCAATGTGTTGCAATCAGAGGATGTTCGAATTTACATTCACTCACCTCTAATTGAGTATAATCATTTGAAGATGGAGTTTAGGAGAAATAATTTGCTAGGTGATCACTTCCTACTAAAACCAGAATATAAGAATGTGTAAGAGAAGAAATTAGATACATGGAAGAGTTTTGCATATTTTAGTCTTGAAGATGAATGGATAAGAATTATGTTGAGTCAGATTCATGAAAAATTCATCTACCTAGATAAGCCCTATATGATCACAAAGGACATAATCAAAATTGTAATTGGTTTATACTCCTCTAGACTTGTGTTTGTAAAAAAATCTATCTGTTGATGCCAAAAATTGGATGGGTAACAACCCTTTGTGGGAAACTCAGTTTATGGGGGACTTATTGCACTAAACTAAGTGACCTTTGGATTTTTTAAGAAGTCGGCTTCTTCTGTAATTGGTTTTTTGGAATGGGAAAAGGAAGCAGATATAAAAATAAAGGATCTAATTAAGGTGATGTGCCAGAATTTAGATAAAAGGCATGATAAACCTATCTTTTGGATATGATCTAAGGGCCCACTCAACAATTTACCATGTCCTAGAATAACATATATTAAATATTTAAGCATGAACAACTCATTCAATGACATAAAATAATTTTAACACCCATTTACCAAAAAGAGGAGTCAAAAGACATGATCTAAACCAACAAACTTGCATTCAAATTATAGAAGTTCGACAAATAGACCATTCAAACAATAATGGAACAGTATAAAGTTTATCAATAGCATAAGAAAATAAAGAGGCTGAACAATGGCACAGTCTGTGAGTTCTTGAATAATCTAAACAATAAAAAGGCTTGGTGTCTCTCTAAAATCATGTAATTCTTGAACCCGTGGAACTTGGAATATATAACATGTAATCTTCAAACCCCTCTTCAGAAGCAAAGATTAGTATATATAGTCAACATTCCCACCGCCTGGCGAGCAGTAACTGAAAAGATTCAAAATCCTGAGCAATGATGTCGTAGCAATGATTCCCCTCGGTTGTTGTAATAGAAAAGGTTTGGGCCATAGCATTTGGTCACCTCCCATCTAGGTGGATCCCCCGCAAATGATGGTAGTGGTCTCGTGCAAACAAGTGTCACCACCTAGTATAAGCAATTAGAATACGTGGCAACATCTCACAGCCCGTTGTGGTTCATTCTCCCCTTCCTTCATTGAAAGCTTGTGTTGGGGTGTAATAGCAATGTTTACTATAGACACCACTTGTGGGGCCCACCAAATCTTTATGCAAATGGGAGCTACGTGGCACACAGGCGGGGATTGACGAGGAAGTGAAGGGAAGTAGTTAAAATAGCCCGCGGTGAAGACACGTGGGAGCATAGCGAGGGACGGTAGAAGAGCAAAGGAGAGAATTCCCTTAGAGAGCGCTGAGCGGAAATGTGGTGAAGGCCTATGGTCATTTATCAAAAAGGGCCATCGATATTCATTGAAGGCATGGGTTGGTACCTAGCAAAAAAAAAACCCGAAGGGAGCATGGTGAATTTTGTATTCACAAATTTTGGCGACTATCAGGGGCATTTTGCTTGAGGAACGTGGAACCCAAAATTTTCTCTGGTTCATAGACCAGAGCACCATCCATTGGGAAAAAAATTAGAGCTTAGAAAGGGCTATCTGTAGGGGCGACCAGTCATCTTCAGATGGTCTTATTACATTGCGCAGATTTTCTTGCGCTCCACCTAGGTCGAGCATTTCTTTGTAAGGCAACACCTCAGGTAAATTGGCCCCTGCCTCGCAATGGAAAAGTAGTTGCGCAAGAGGATGAATGAAACCTTCAATGTCTGCTATGGTAGGAGGATGGCTGAAACTCTAGAAAGTGGTTGGGTCTTACTCCCTTTTCTTCAATATTTCTTGTAATTTTCTCAGCTGTGGTGATTGACCCATCTTCAAGAAATGGGGATGGCAGACCCATCTTGCTTAGCCAGGAGAAATTTTCCCGCATTCCATCAATAAATCTGGTTCAAAGTCGCTGCATAGACATTAGTACACAGGATGGCCGAGTGGCAATGGATGAATTTGTTTGTCGTTTGGGCAGCAACATCCCAATCTTTGATTCCTGCCTTGGCCAGGTTTTCATCAGAGACCATGTATAGCTTGCTTAAAAAAATCTTCACCTCAAGAACCTTCTTTGTGATGAACCGTGGGAACTGTTCAATTATTTCGTGAACCTCCTGGCTCAATTTTGTTTCCTTTGAGATGAACCGAAGCATTGGATGCAGTATTAGGCAGAAGGCCTTAACCTTTTCCCAGTAAGAAATGTATAGCTGTTGAGCTACTGGGATGAGGTCTCACTGTGCAACAAGGGCCTAGGGAGTGCTCTTTAGAAGAGAAATCTCTACATCCTTTGAACTTACATCCTCTATTAATTTTGCAATTCTCTTTTTTGTGGATGCAATTTGTTCCCCGAGGCTACTTAGCTATTTAAACTAGTTCTCCTCGGCCCCGGGCGTGGTTTTCCAAGCCTGTGTCAAGAGAAGACTTCATCTCTTGGATTTCCTTTTCAAATTGGTCCTTTTGGCCCTCAAATTCCATTTTCTACTTTTCTAATTTATGCTCATGTTGAGCGCACTGAGTTGCTAACTCTTCATCTTTTTGTTGTAGATTCTGCTCCATCAGGGCCAATTGGCTTTGATATTCCTGGTTCTTCATTTTGTAGCTCATTGAGTAGGATGGGATTGACGGATTGGGACTTCTTGAGTTCTTCTTGGAGTTTTCTCTACTCCAACTCTTCTACCCGCACTTTCTATGATAAGTGCACAACTTCTACTTCCAACGATTTCTCCCTCATCTCTAAGAAACTGACCCTTTCCTTCACAAGCTTTAGCTCCTCCTCCTTTTTCTTTAGCTGACGGTCAGACTTGAGGAAGTCTTTTTTCACCACCTGTTGTGTTTCCTCCATGATTTCTAACTTGTCTTGCGGTTGGGCTGCATTCAAATTGAGTCCCACAACATACATGTTGTAATCATTCGGTAGCATCTCCCCTTGTAGTTTGGTAGTGTTTGGGTACATGGAAAAATTCAATGTTCCTTGTGCCTCATTGTACACCATATACACTTTTGGCTCTGCATCCCTTTTGTCATCCTTAGCCTTTTTCTTTTGCATTCTGAGATCCCATGCTTGTTTTGTGGCTTCTCTTTAGGCTATGAATTCGGATGGTGACTGAACTAGCCTGCTAGCAAAGGGTGCACCAAGAGGTAGGGAAAAAGGGAATGTAATTGTGGCAGGCCCCTACATTTTCCTCTTCTGGAGAGTAACAATTTGTGGGGAGAAATAAGGGACTTACCAAGGTTCGGTTAGCGAACCGGCGGAAGGGCTCATCGGTTGTCGCGGTGATGGGGTAGTCATTGTAGAGTCCCTTTGCTGGGAATATTGGGTTGAACCCAAGGTAACAGTAGCAATGGGGGTAGCAATGGCGGCTGAGCCTTTAGAAAGAGAGGCAAGGAGAAATTGAGTAGTGATGGCTGGTGTTAAGGTTCACAGAGGCATTAAGATAGATGGCCCTGTCTGGGCGAATTGGGAGAAACCTCCCGCAAACATTGTGGTAGGGGTAGAAAAGGTAGGGTCGACACTTGTAGTAAGGTGTGTCGTGGGAATGGCAGAGGATACTAAAGATTGAGAAGTGAGAAAAGAAGGAGCAAACATTACCTGCTGATTGGATGGTGGCGGTGCTCCACTTGTTGCTGGCTCCTCACTTACTTCGAAATCCTAGCTCACTATGAGCACTTGGCTTGCGGCAGGCTCTTGTGAACCTTCTCCCATAATAGCTTTTGTGCAATATCATTTAGGGGGTGGGGAGTCTCTGATCTCTATAGTCTTTGGTTGTTGCTGTTGGGACCCTCTTGTTGCTTTCGAGGCCCAGGTGAGCGTCCACGAGGCTCTTGATACATTTAGTCGCACATTTGAAGTGACATAGGTAGGCTGCCCTATGTAATTCTTCTTTTACTAAGTGGAGGATGTCGATGTATCGACTTCCTCCTCTACCTGCTCTTCTTCTTCATCAAAGTCATTGCCTCCGCTAGCGCTTGAGTCGGAAGTAGGATGCTCATCATCCCACAACTTGTCAAACTATTCATCATCCGACATACTTTCATAAGGTGCATCAAGCTATTTTGTCTCTTGGCGACAAACCCAAAAGGCTCTGATCCTTTTAATACTCCATTCTTCTTCTTTTCTCAACCTATTGAACAAGGCTTTTCCCATTTTGTAGTTCTCATCATAATCCGTCGTAGTGAAGTAGAATCTATGCCATGGCAACCTATTGTCCTTTATGGGAATATGAATCAGGTCAACCAATAATTGATCTTCATCCTCTAGTAGGTTGTGCCTCTTTTCCCAGTAAAGCTGAGAACTATAAGTTACCTTGATATGCTCATATGGTAGATCATTGAAAGGGTTGTAATTCCATTTTTCACAGATCATTACCAACCCTAGGTGAGCCACCTATCCTGCAACAGTGGGTGTGTCTTCTTCTTTTTCATGGCCATTGTTTTGAAGCTTTGCGAGCAGGTGAAGAATCCCTTCTTCTTGGGTTTTCTGCTGCAAAAAGTAACATCAATAATGCACGCTTGCCGAAGCAATTCAAGGGCTAGCACTCGATTTGTAATGCATGTCAGAAGGAAAAATGGTTCCTAAGTGAAGCCTCGCATTCAGATGAATGTAAAATCCACTCTGAAAAACCAATCACATATGAGAATAAAGTTTTGCATATACTCTGTTTGCGTCAAAGTGAGCCGATTAATACTATCCTCTCCTTGCAAATTTTGCAAAATTGGAGTCAAGAAATAAATCGAAAATGCATAATAGTCAAAAGTGGAAGAGAGGAGAGGAATCCAGATAGAAACTAGCTTCCTTATGTTCTTTTTGTCAAAAATAGATAACTTCACCCGCATATCAAAGAAATCAGGGTTCTGATGCAAAAACATATGGGCAAGATAGGAAGGAAATCTAAACTTCCGTTCAGCTTGGTAATTGTTAATTTTCTCTATCATTTTCTTTGAGAGGTATTCTACAAAATCATACCAGAAGTAAGATTGGTACCTGCGAAACTGGAAACTAGGGCCTAATTGAAATGTGTGCACCTCTTGGTTGGTGTCCAGACCAAAAACAAATTCCATCATTGAAAAGGCATCTTGGAAGTTCGTTTTGAAAGCACCGTGTTGCACTGGAATTCTTGGTGGCTTCCCCTACTCTGCTTCAATCCTTTGGGTTTCTTTGTTATAAAACTCCAGAGCCTTATCCCTAGTGTTCCATATATGTTCCCCCTATTTAGGAGTGAATGCTTCTATTTTCATCCCTCTTTGCATATGATCAGGAATACACAACATATTCTAGATGGCTCTTGGAGTGATATGAACTGGTAGAGTCCTGACCTCGATAGTGTTGGTGCTTGAGTTGAAATGATTAATGGCCGCATCGACTAATTCTGGGTAGTAGTGCACAGATGGGACCATATATTGTGGAAGCCCATTGAACCATACTTTATCTTCCATCAACATTATCTTTTTGGATATCTTCATTCTTTCGCAGGCCACTTCCCTCAATCCTTTAGGTTCTTTGCAAGAAAGAGATCATGAATATTATCCCAAATTCTCCTGTAGTGTTCCACCACTCTGCTGATTTGGTTTTCACTGTGATTGTAGGTCTAATTTTTTTTTTTCAATTGATATTCTTCTTTTTTTGTGTTTTTTCATTTGATGCTAATAATGTGGATGATACTATCATATACATACAATAGGAATCTTGAAATAAACTAGTCTATTGAGTTAACTTGAATAATGACTCAATTAGTAGCCAAAGTACTAAGAGCATGTACATGAAGTAAAACTTCTAATAACTAATCTTTTGGGGTACATCAAATATAATACTCTATTTTGAAGCTAAATATGAGTTCTTCATTACATTAGAGAGTACATAACACAGATGACTTACATAGAATACGAAACTAGATACATCATATGCAATAATTCAACTTACAACCATACAGCACTGTGAATAGTGTTTTGCTATAGTACCAAACCCCAAATAAATGCTTACAACTTTCGAATGACAAACTTCTCC
>VDFB02207531.1:0-35390 GCA_007258455.2 Sequoia sempervirens | reverse complement strand
GTTTCTAATGCAGCATCCAGCTCAGATGATGACATGGCATTTTGGAGTATCCAGCTGTCCACGGGTATTTATGCAGCTTTGGCTCTTTTTGTCTTTTGTGATGCAATCACCATCGTCTCCAACAGTTTTCTAGAATATGTGTTCTCAACATGGATGGAGAAGCTCAACAAAATGATCATACTCCTCCATTTTGCTACATCATTGCAAAGTCCGAGAATATCTCCTTCAATGGTCTCCACAACTATTTTTTCTTTTAGTGAAGCTCTTTTTGTCTTTTACAAAGCAGTTGTACTTGTTTTTGTCTGATCCTAAGGACAAGATTGTCAAATGAAAATGTGACATTTGTCCATGGCTTTAAGATTGTTGCTCCCTTGTTTCTATAAAAGGGAATTCCAAGCCATTTCATAAGGATCTTGGATTTTTGTAAACAGAGGAAATTTGTTTTAGGTTTGTAATTGTCCAATCTAGGTCTTCCAGGGAAGAAATGTTGATGTAAATGTCATTTTTGTATATCAATACAAATTCAGAATGTATGAACACATTGTGATGATTTCACAATCAATTGTCTCCAAATGTATAGTTTATTACTCTTATGAATAAAATTGATCAAGGATCATTTTCTATTCATCGTTGCCATTTCTGCAATTGAATGTTTCTCATATAGCTTCTATTCAAGTAATAGATTAAATTGCTGTATCTGGAATGCTAAGAGTTCTAACATATTCAGGGATTGCTACGTAGAATTGGTTGTAAATTTTAAAGAATATCCCTGTTAAGGCAATGATATATGAGCTTTCACAAAATTTGTTTTAAGTTGTTCAAAGGATAATTGCATTTTTCTTTGACTTTGTAACCCAGGTTCAAAGCACCAATCTAAGTATGAATACTGGTTACATGTCCATGGTCAATATATTTCAAATCAATTTCCCATTTATGTTTTAATTTATTTCTTAAGTTATTCCATGTTCTCAGAGCCAATGAAGCAATAGTCTCCAAGAATCTTGCCAATTAGGTCTGTTCTATCTGTAATTCTTGACACATTTCATGAGAGCATTTTTGTTTAGACAATATCCTAGTATGAATTAAGAGTAGTTCCCTTTGATATTGTAAGGATCACCCTCCTAGATCTTGCAGAACCTGAAGTGCAGAGGAGAAAATTGTAGAATCAATCTCCTGTTCGTTGGCCAACCTCTTGAAACATTTGAGCATAAGAACTGGCAATTCTTTAGATAGTTTCAAGAATCAGTTGGAATTAAAAAACAAATCAACGGTACCAATCAGATTCAATTGCAAGAAAGGATGGAGCTCTAAGAGCCCTCATGGAGGATGATTTTTCGTCTTCCTCACAAACTCTAGAGCAACACCTTCCACTAATCCTCTAGTTCTTCAAACAAATTAGAAGCCTGAAATGTTATATTTTGACGAGTTTTATGTCACGAAAAATTCATTCAGCTTCTTGAAGAACACTTCTCACATGGCTTTTCACATTCTAAGGTGAATCACTTCACCTTTTATTTTTAGATTATTCATTCCATGATAAAAATAACTATAAAGGAATTGTTGTTTGAATTCAAACAGACAGAGAGTTCCATAGCAAAACATGTCTGGACAGCAGGAGCATGGCTATTAAAATAATTTAAACAAACTAAAAGCAGCTGAAGTTTTAAAAAGTAAATACAATCTTTCTAGCAAGGGGGACATCCCCTCCAAGCCCCCAGGACCTCCAGGACATAACTGGGATCCTCAGGGGCATGTCCCATGGAATCCTGATATTCTGTTTCTGATATGAGATGAAATCCATTATTACCATGCACTAGATACTCCTCGGTTCGACTTAACAATCGCATTGCTATGATAGAAGTAAAATCCAGTTTGCAAAAATCAGTAAATCTAATCTTTCTTACCAATAATTTGGTAAGTAGTAAGGTTAAATGGGAATCTGGCATCATGCAATATGGAAAATGAAAGGGATTTGCATTTCCAAATGGTTTAGTCAATTGATGATAAAATTGATATAATTTATAAACCATTTTCAACAAGAAAGATGAATCAAAAATGGAACATTGAACATTGACAGCCAACACATTTTCAAAATCTAATTATCCTTAAGTTAAAAGTTTGTGAGCAGCATTGCAGACAAACTGTACTCTGTTTAAAACCCCTCTTGAGGTTTTCCAAGTTCCCAGATCCAAAAAATTAAAAAAACACATCTATTCTGTTATGATCTATCTCCAAGTACAAAAGAAAAAACATACGAAGCTTCAATTTATAAGCTTATTTAACCACACATTAAAACTTATCACACAAATAAATAAAATGCACCCTATAATCTAAACATAAAGAAAAAAAGCTTCCTTAGTCATAGATAAAGATCAACCTTAAAATTCTGGTACATGAACCTTTGATCAGCACGATTCCATAAGAGGAAAACCACAACATTAACACCAATAATACCATAAACAACACCCTCATGTGATGAAAAACTGGAACCCCTGTATGTATAAGTGGAAACATTAAAAACATTAGACAAAGAGCAATTGAACTAATATAACCAAAATCGCTAAAATCTTGACTTTTGTCTGAAATAGAAATCCATTCAAATAAAGGAATAAAAATGTTTATAACACCCTAGATCTGCAAAGTTCAGAAATCTTAAATATCAAATAAGATGAGATACAATATAAATGATGAAAATAATATTTACCAAAAAAATTGCAACATTTATATAAATGGTAAATAGTAAATTTGCAAAAGAAAATACTAAAAGGAAAATCTGCTTTATATCCTTTTCATTCTCCCTACAGTTTATAATCAGAATAATGGTGTCCCTAGGATCTAAACAAACACTTACAAGACAGAGCTCACAGCAGAACTCCAAAGTTCTTGCAATTAACAATGGCTGTTCACCTTCTCAGACATATGTTATTGACTCACCTTTTGGTTGTTAGTCGTATATCTTTACTTTGTTGTCGGCCGTAGTCGACCGTGGTCGTAGTCGGCCAATTGTTAATAAAACTATAGATTAGTAAAGAATAATAATGTCATGTACTTTCCGGAAATCATGTTCGGATTAATGTTAATGTTAATGTTGTTATGAAGCGTCGTGTCGGTTGGTTATCTAACCACCGCCGAGCGTTATATGTAGTCGGATTGGGATAGTCGGGAGATAGTCTTTTTGGGTGCCGATGTTTATTGTCAATCACTGCTGATACTCTTTTGTACATGATATTCTGATGATGAATAAAGTTGCTGGTGTTCAAATATGATATCTTTCAGTTTACTGTTTTATCCTATGTTTTGCACATGACTAGTTTGCCAGTAGTACGTAAGATTTGAATCCCATTCCGTAGGCAAACATTTGGTGCCGTTGCCTGAACGGACTAGGGCATCATCTACCATGGCAGCGTAATGGGTCAACCAGCGGAAGAACCTGTAAATGCTAATGAGGAACGGGAAGACTCATTGACAGAAGATCTGGTAAATTTGTGGAAAATATCGCTACGTGACCACGTGCGTAGGGAATCCCTCATTCGGGAGATCCCTGAGGAAGTCATCTGGGATCGGCTGGAAGTGAACGACGAGGTAAACCACCTCCTGAATCGCATGCCCAGGTTACTGGCCCGCCATTTCATTATCCTGCAAGACTTGCGAGAAGAAGAAGATCGCAAGCGCCGACGGCAGCAAATCGTGCAACGTTGTGAAGACAGAACCAAACGTGAGGAGGAAGAACGAGATACTAGTCGGCGCCGTACTTCCGGCAACCAGCAATGATTGCTTGAACAACTAAATGCCCATATGGCCGAACAAAGACAAGCATAGAGTACCTGACGGGCACGGGACTTCGGAAGAGCAAGTTCGGCAATCACTCAGGCTACAAGAGCAAGAAAATCGGCGAAGACGACTAAGGCAAGTTGGTAAGGAATTGGATGAAGATTTAATTGAAATAAATCAGAGCATAAAAAGAACATATGAAAACCTGACAAGAATAGACACATCCATTGAACGGGCGCACCACAGTTTGTTAGAAGGAAGGGACGAAGACCCCTTCAGCACTCCACACGCAGGAAAATATAACCTTTATGCAAATGAAGATGATTTGAATAGCAGCATCAGACGATTTCGAGAGTTGTCCCTCTCGGACGACGACAACGAGTTAAGGAGGGGAAGGCCAGAGCTTAAGACCCCAGGGCAGAGAGAGCATCGGCGGGATCCTGAGGAGACCCACGGTGTTGAGGACGCTGACGGAGGACGTGGAAGTGACTCGTACGTGGCCAAGAGTGCTGGTGACGCACAGGGACGTAGCGAGGAATCCACTAGTCTAATCGGGTCCAAAACACAAGGAGGTCAACAAGGAGGTCAACCGGTAAAGATGGCTCATCCGGATCGGCAAAAGTTGCCGAAATTCATGGGGAATGGCTCTGAGGATCCCGTACGGCATTGCAAGACATGTGAGACAATCTGGATAGCCAGCGGGCAGGATGACCCCGATCAGTGGCTGAAGGCATTTCCAGCAACACTTAGAGACAGTGCCATTGATTGGTACTCGGAATTGGACCAAGCGCAGAGAGCCACATGGAGGGTCCTAAAGCAAAATTTTGAAGCGGAGTTCAAACTTCTACGGGACGATAGTGAGATCGTCACAGAAATATATCATACCAAACAAGGAAAGCATGAGAACGTACGGACCTACAACAGGAGGTTGAAAGACTTAATAGGAAAGCTGGAGGCACAGCCGGCAGATGGTTTAAAGAAAAGATGGTTCATTGAAGGACTGATTCCCTCACTTCGGCGAAAAATGAAAGTAGTACCGCCATCCTCGTACACCGAAGCATACAATCGGGCGATGGATATTGAAAGTGAGAATAGGACTTCCTCGAAGGGGAAGAAGAGGGATGACGACGAGAGTGCCGAGGAAAGTGACGATGAATCGGCAACCGTACAAGCCCTTCGGCGGGATATGATGCGGATAATGAAAGAACTGAAGGCCGACAAGGACGGATCCAAAGAGGCCAATGAATTATGGTGTACGGACTGTAAAACGGAAGGTCACACAAAGGCAAGTTGCCCAAAAAAGTTATTCTGTGACATCTGCCAGGTTATGGGACACTCCGTCAAGGAGTGCCCATACAACTTAAAAACCAAAAGTTCGCAAGTATTCTTCACTCAAGGCGAACAGTCAACCCCTCCAACCACGCCACCAAAGCCACAGAACAACAATGCATCCCCTGGAGGCTACCGCAACAATCGAAGAAATACGCCGAGAAGCAAAATTCAGTACGATAGCAAAGGACGACCGATGATCCAGTGTCGGAACTGCAATGAATGGGGTCACTTTGCCAGGGATTGTCAGAGCGGCCAAGGCAACAGGGGAAAACTATGCAAGTGGTGTGGACCGGGTGATCATGAAGACACCGACTGTCCGAAGCAAAAAGGAAGTATCAATATGCTGGAGGTAGCCGACGAGGAAGTCTTGGCGATCACAAGGGCACAGTCAAAAAGGGCAAATTACCCAGACCCTCGTACGGAGAAAGAACGATTTCGGGAGGCCAAGACAAAAGTAGAAGAAGCAATGGCGAATGAAGGCAAGAACCCGAAAGCTACCAATACGTTGCTACAGTCGGAGTCGGAGAAGAATATCGTACGGCAGGTGCTTCACACAACCGTACCCATTAAGGTAACTGATCTTTTGCAAACAATGCCTTATCTCAAAGTAGCACTTACAAATGCTATTGAAGAAAATCTTCCGAAGAATTCACCAGAACGTACGCCAGAAGTGGTAGCCGAGACTGCAGACCCCATGCTACTCGCAGTAAGCATCGGGAGAAAACCAGCCATCGTCGAGATGCAAATCTTGGGCATGAAATTATCTAACACTATCGTCGATGGTGGTTCAGGAGTAAACGTACTGCCAGAAGAGACTTGGGAGTGTCTGGGTAAGCCGACTCTTTGGCCCCTGACATTCCACCTCGTGGGAGCGGATCAACATGGCATCGGACCATTGGGTACACTAATGGAACAGAAGGTCTTGATCGGCACACAGCTGTTTCTGCTAAATTTTGTGGTCATCCCACTGGAGAAAAAGGCGTACGATGCACTCTTGGGACGGGGATGGTTGATAGCTGCCAAGGCAACCCACAACTGGAAGCGAAATACACTTTCAATAGAAAATCGGGGGAGGAAATATACCATTGATCTGAAGAACCAGGCCGTCAGTGAGGATTTAGCATCCTCGGCATTTGAATCCGGAGGAGACTCAGATGATGATGAGAGGAAGTTAATGGAACCAGACGAAGAAGGGGTACTAGAGATTGGCAGTTGCTCGGAAGATGAGACCAGTTCACTGAGCGGACTATTTCACTGGCAGATGGAGGATTATGAAGTCTTCCACCCGGATTGCAACATGCTGCAGGTCAAGGAGGGAGAAGCAGAACAAGACAAGGGCTCGACCAGTGAAACATTTCCACCTAAGTACGGAGAATATAAAGAAGGCATGGCAGAATTGGATGTGACGCCAGCACACAAGTTTGAAGAGGACAAAATCATTAGGTACGAGGAACCAACGCTGGAAAAGGTGAACCTTGGGGAATCAGCCAAACCTAAGGAGATCTTGGTGGGTGATGATTGGGACCCTGTCCTGAAAGCGGCAGCGTTCAGAATTTTCATGGAATATAAAGATGCTTTTGCCTGGACGTACAAAGATTTAAAAGGCGTACCACCGGAGTTATGCGTACACAGGATTCCTCTCGTACCGGGAGCCCAGCCCGTACGAAAGCGACCGTACAGAATGAACAAAAATTATGCCGCTAAAGTACAGGAGGAGATTGAGAAGATGCTGGAGGCCGGCATCATTTTCAAGGTAGAAGTCAGCGAGTGGGTATCGCCGATCGTCATATCATTGAAGAAAGAGAAGGAGCAAATTAGAATCTGTGTTGACTTTCGTAGTCTGAATGCAGTGACTATCAAGGATCCATTTCCCATTCCCTTCACCGACTCGATTCTGGAAGAAGTTGCCGGGCACGAAATGTACTCCTTTCTAGATGGCTTCTCGGGTTACAATCAGATCAGTATCGCCGAGGAGGACAAATTAAAGACTACGTTCGTCGTCGAGGATGGGGTGTACGCATACAACCGAATGTCGTTTGGACTATGCAACGCACTAGCTACATTCCAGAGGATAATACTCCACATCTTCGATAAAATGTCGGTAGGTAATTTCAAAGCCTTCCTCGATGATTGGTCGATTTATAGCGATAAGGAAAAACATTTGAAAGCTTTAGGCGAGTGCATGGAACGGTGTAGAGCAGCCCGCCTTGCCTTGAATCCGAAGAAATGCAGATTTATGGTGCCGCAAGGGAAGTTGCTCAGACACATTGTGTGCAAAGCTGGGTTGAAACGGATCCTGACAAGGTGTGAGTCATCGTACAGATGGAGGCTCCGGAGAACGTCACCGGTGTAAAGTCCTTCCTCGGGCATGTGGGATACTATCGGAGATTCATTAAAAATTTTGCCCAAGTGTCGTACCCTCTCGACCTACTGACGAGGAAAGGCCAACCATTTGTATGGGCCGGAGAACAGGAGACGGCATTCCAGGAACTGAAGGATCGATTGATCAGCTCACCCATATTGATGTATCCGGACTGGGATAAGGAATTCCACGTACATGTAGACGCCTCTAATTTTGCCATCAGAGCAACCCTAGCGCAAGTGGGAGCACACGGGTTGGATCACCCAGTATTCTTCACCAGTCGGCTACTTTCAAAGGCAGAAAGGAATTACAATACGACCGAGCGTGAGGCACTAGGAATGGTTTACTCCGTACAGAAGTTCAGGCATTACCTCCTAGCCACGCCGTTCACTTTCTATGTGGATCACCAAGCTTTGATGTACCTGGTAAACAAGCCGATTATCCAAGGACGGGTGAGTAGATGGTTACTTTTGTTGCAAGAATTTACGTTCACCATCATCGTACGGCCGGGAAAGAGCCATGTTATTGCCGATCAATTATCTAGAATCCGGTCGGGCGAACCTGCAGAGGGAGGGGTGAATGAAGACTTTCCAGATGCACATTTATTCTAGATTGCAATATTGCCATCATGGTATGAGAAGATTGGAGAATATCTGTCCACATCCACATTCCCGAAAGATATGCCACCAGCCAAAAGAAGGAAGCTCGTACTGAAAAGTAAGACATTCCAGTTGATCAATGGGTTACTCTACAAGATGGGAGCCGACCAGATCCTCCGCAGATGTGTCGTCGAAGAAGAAATACCTGGCGTACTAAAAGAGGCACATGAAGGACTGGATGGCGGCCATATGGGACCAGATGCTACAGCAAGGAGAATTCTCTTGGCAGGTCTATGGTGGCCGACGATGCACACTGACGCTAAGGAGTGGGCGTTAGGCTGCGACACTTGCCAAAGGGTCGGGAAACCATTAAAACGGGATTTCATGCCATTGCATCCCTCACAGCCACAGGAATTGTTCGAACGATGGGGGTTGGATTTCATTGGACCATTAAAAGTGAGTCACCTGCATCGATGCCGATATATTGTGGTTGCTACTGAATACCTGACGAAGTGGGCTGAAGCGCGAGCATTGCCAGACAATACAGCACAAAGTACGGCAAGATTCATCTACGAGCAGATAGTGACACGGTACCGCATCCCCATTCGAATCACAAGTGATCGTGGAGGGCACATCATTAATCATGTTATCAGGTTGATGACGACAGAGTTCCGAATTTTCCACAACCTATCAAGTCCGTACTACCCGCGAGCTAATGGCCAGGCGGAATCTACAAATAAGGTGCTTGTATCAGTGATTCACAAATCATGTGGTGTGGAAGAAGCTGACTGGGAAGAAAGGTTACCAGCCATCCTATGGGCATATCGTACAACGTACAAGGTAACAACGGGCCACACGCCTTTCCAATTGATGTACGGTCAGGAGGCGGTGATGCCGATGGAGTATATGGTACCAAGTCTGAGGATAGCCGTGGAGAATCGGTTGGGCGATACTGAAAGCTTGAAAGAAAGACTATACCAACTGACTAAGCAAGACGAGCGAAGGGTGATGGCACAATGGGCGACCGAGAACATGCAACGGCAGCGGAAATACTGGCATGACAAACATCTCCGGCGAATGAATTTCCGACCGAGACAGTTAGTTCTGAAATATAATGGCCGTAACGAGATCAAACCGGGGAAGTTTAAAGTTCGTTGGTTGGGACCGTTCCGAGTACGGGAAGTAGGTGATAATGGCTCTATAAAGTTAGAAAATCTCGATGGGTCATTGATATCGGAGGCAATCAACGGATCGAAGCTAAAACCATATCAGGAGAGAAAAGAGAAGAATACTATCGCCATCAACATGCTGGGTTATGCCACAAAGGAAGATTGGCCTATGCAACGTGAAGGGCCGAGGGAACAAGACTGGGGAGTAGGAGGTCCCGGATATGTAGCAGACAATGTCTGGGTAGAATCAGGGCGAGATCAAATAATTGAAGAAAGGTTGGCAGAGAAGCGAGTGGAAGGAATTGCAGTACCACGGATACACAAGCACCTAACCAATGCAATGTTCGGAACCCCTGCTCTGTGGCGTCGAATGGGGGGACACTGGCATTATGTAGCCCCTTATGAAGGAATAAAACGGGGATATATAGCCAAGGACTTGGATGCGGAAGCCCAAGCAGAAAAGGAGAAACAAGCAAGCCAAGAACAAGATGAACTGCAAAAGGATGACGAGGAGGAATGGACTGATGAGCAATGGGATGCTTATTTTGAGAAGAAGGCCCCTTGCTTAAAGACAGTGTTGAAGACCGAAGATATGTTTGTGTCAACGGTGGACGGATATATAGAAGACCTTCTGAAACAAATGCGTCGAGAAAGAAGAAAAATACCAAGGGTTAGGAAGATCGCAACTCAAGATGGACTCTGGAAAATAATTCCTAACCTGGCGGGACCACCAACAGTACAAGGCGACGATGTTACGTGGTATCAACAGTACGGCGGAAGGTACATCGACGGAAGTTTTTGAGGTATTGGTCCTGCTCCTTTACTTGATAAATGGTTTGATATCAAATATATAGGAACATGTTGTGAGGAAGAATGTTATAAAAGGCCACCACACACATGTAAATGGTATTACACATCAGAATTAAAAGTTCAGACACACAGTGAAGTCAGAGGAATAAAAAGAAAAGAAGAGAGAAGGGAGGAGAGAGAAAATGAACAAAAGTGGAAAAAAATAAAAATAAAAGAAGAGAGAAGGGAGGAGAGAGAAAATGAACGGAAGTTGGAAAAAATAAAAATAAATAGAAAAAAAGCTATGAAAATAAAAGAAAATACCAGAGTAAGTAAGGAGGAACAAGGCAAATGGGAAGAAAAGAGAAAAGAAGGAAAAAATAAAAGAAACGTAAAAGAAGTCAGAAAAGAAAGCAAGAGAAGGAGGAAAAAATTAAATAATAAATTAAATGACTGGGACATTAAGAAAGGTATTAAAGTGCTTAAATTAAATAAAGTACGGCGAATTAAAATAAAAGTCTCAGCTACTGAACAAATCGTACGGCCAAAGGAGAAATTGGCTAAAGGAAATAAATGGCGAAAAATTAAAGGAGAAAACATTAAATTAAAAGGTTGCCAAAGCTCGACCAGAGAAAAAAACGTACGGCCAAGGGGGAAAGCGATTAAAACAAATAAAGTTGAAAATGAAATAAATGTAGCACCCCAAGCTGTACGGCCAATTAAAGAGGAAATAGTCTAGAGAAAGGGCAAAGTAAACAGAAATCACGACAGGAGAAGAGAACAGAGGAATCCGTACGCACCTAGCAAGTCAAGCACAAAGAAGGAACTCGTACGGCGCCTTCACCAGTTTCAAAGCTTTGAAGTCGTACGGCATTCAAGGTATTCTCAAACCGTACGGTATTTTCAAGTTTCCCAGTATTCATTCTATTTGTCAGTGGAAATCGTACGGCAAGTGCAAATTGAAATTTTGGCCAAGTTCTGCATCGTACGGCCATCACAAACTGGAATTTGTGCCAAGGTTGACATCGTACGGCATCATTGCATCAGGAGATTTCGTACGGCCTCAGTATTGCAGGAGAATCCGTACGACACCAGCATTTCAGGAGAACTTGCACGAAATTCACAGAATTTTAGGGTCGTACGGCTCTTCCACTTAGCAGGAATCCACATCGTACGGCCTTGGCAACCTCAAGTTTCTGTCATCGTACGGCACTGTCAATCTCAAGTTTCTGTCATCGTACGGCACTGTCAATCTCAAGCTTCTGGAATCGTACGGCTTTTTTCACTCAGAAGACTTCCAAGTCGTACGGCTGTCACAAGTCCTCACAGTATACGACATTTTCATCCTCTACACAGAGTACGGCATCAGCACATCAGACAAATTTGGCGAATTACCTCAAGGCGTACGGCATTCACCAGCCTTTCAAGCCGTACAGACTTTACCACATTCGCCAAGTTCTCAGGTACAGATTCTGCAGGGCGTACGGCTTTTCCAGTTTCAGCCGTTTCAATCATTCGTCCAGGGCGTACGACATTTCCAGCTTTTTCTAGATCTCGGCAGTTTTCGGCAGTTTGGCAGTTTTCATCGACAGTTCGGCAGTTTTCATCGGCAATTCGGCAGTTTTCATCAGCAGTTCGGCAGTTTTCATCAGTTCGGCAGTTTTGATAGTTTCGGCAGTTTTCACAACTGTCTCGAGAGTTATAAAGTCGGCTGGAATCGCCGAACTGACAAAAAGATGGACAAGGGAAAGAAGGCTATGCAGCACCAGCCAAAGGTAGCCTCGGCAGGGAAAAGAAAAAGGATGGACGCCAATAATGAAACGATGACATGGGAGAACCTGACCGGCAACGAGTGCAAACAGTGGTGGCGAAGCACTCCTGACGACCACTCCCTGAAGGTTGCGCTTCGACACGCTCGGGTAGACAAGGCTGTGCTAGTGCCCTTCTTCAATTCTAGGGAGTTCGAGCCTTGGCTGAAGGCGATGGTGGATAACTATTGCAGGCATACACACAAGTCAGTAATTGATTACAGAGGTTGCCGAGTGACCATTTCATTTTGGCCGCAGGACTTCGAGCGGGTGTTTGGCGTCCCAGCTTCGGGAATAGGGGTTAACAAACCCAAGAGGATGACACAGGAGCACAAGGAATTGTTGGTCAAGCAAGTGTGTCGAAGTGACTTGTCAGCGGAAGAACAGAATACCATATGGAGTGCTGGCAATCGAGGTCTCCGGAAAAACCACTTGGCAACAGCAGAATGGAAGTGCTTGCTCGACCTAATGAAATGCCGACTCACAGGTGCTAGCCGAGCGTCGGACATTGCTATATGGCTGGTTGATTTCATGGTCGGACTCCGCGTTGGCCGAGTATACAACTGGGCGAGGTTACTCACAGAGCGGATGAGAGATTTCTTAGCGCAGAGGCATAAGGCCTTCTACATGACCCAGCACGCCATAGCCCTCTTTCTTGATGTCGTTCACACACAGGTGCCCGAGGGCAATTGGGGTCGGTTGCGGCCACTTACTCACCTGGATCCTGGATTGCCGACCGTATTCTACTAGTCGGAACTGGAAGTAAAGCAAGCCGGCGAGGGCACAGCTTCAGGAAAGAAGAGGAAACAGAAGGAGGCGTCGGTGGAAGAGGAAACATCAGAGGAGGAGGCCTCGGAGCAAAGCGATGCATCTGACAGGGAGGAGCCCATCGATTTATCTTCTTCGCCCTCGGAGTCTAGTCCACCGGCCGATGAGGAGGTGTCCGTCGCCATAGGGGGTGAGGAAGCAGACGAGATTGACATACCATTGCTACAGCCGGCAGGATTTACTCTTCCCGCACCACCAGCCAGGAAGAGCACACACTCAGTGACGTTCACTCTTCCAGTTGCGCCAGTTGGAGACGGGCGAATGTTGAGGGTAGCTGCTTCACTACCAAGTACATCGCCAAGGTGGGCACCTCTTGCCACCACGACATCACAGGGGGCAGTCACTACATCGGCAGGTTCCACTGCCTCGGTCGAGATATTGCCAGCAGTCTGTTCCCTTACACCACCGCCAGCATCGGCAGCGACAGGAGTGGCAACCCCGGCAGCAGGAACTGGGGGAATGACGGAGGCCATTGAGGATACTACTCCAGCCCCAGGAGCACCCGGGGTAGCACAGATTGATAGCTGGTTGGGATCGGTAGGCCTCACCTTGGACGTGGCCGAGCAGCCAGACCAGCGGGAGAAGAGTCCCTCGGAGGGACAAGGGGATGAGGAAGGGCCAGTCGTTCACACCCAGCAGAGTGAGACGGCCAGACTTGGCAAGGATACACTGGCACACCCGGAGGCTAGCATAGCAGAGGCACCAGAGACAGCCATTCAGGAGCCTCAGCCGATAGCCGGGGAACCGCCCCAGGAGGAGAGAGAACCTTGTACACCTCCCGACGATGAGGAGAACAAGGAGGGTGACTCCACGGAGGGATTTGTCGTGGAAATGTCACAGCCAGACCCATCGGACCCAGTAGGCACGGTACAGCGATATGTACAGGAGCTCGAGCATATGGGCAGGTTGATGATCCGAGTGGGACAGGTTTCTAGGGACCTCAGGATCGGCCGATCTCCTCTAGTGGGCCAGGAAGTTCACCGCATCCGAAGATTTGTGCAGATGGGGTGTGAGGCTGAGTTCGCACGGATATTTGGTGAGGGGTGGCCAACAGGTGAGACTCCTGCTATGATGAGAGCCTGGCGGGGTCGACCACCGAGACTAGTAGGACGGGACGCCGGGGTTCTGGAGAGTTTATATTACATAGAGCTTGCCTTCCGAGATGTCTTTATTCTTATGAAGCGCCAAATATTTTCCACCGAGGTAGCAGTATCACGTCGAGTGGACGCCTATAGACTCCTGCAGAGAGTTAAGGATGAGTCCGCTGCGACCATCAAGAGCATTCAGAATGACTTGGCTGAACAATCTCGGCTTGCCAGTGAGAGGGGAGCCCGATTGGAGGTCTTGGAGCCTCGGGTGGCAGTCTTGGAGGAGGAAGCAAAACAGAAAGAGGCAGCATGGGAGCAGCAGATGAAAGCATTACAGGAACAGTTGGCTGCAAAAGAGGTTGATTTGGCGGCCAAGAGTGCAGAGGCAGAAAAGGCGAAAAGCCAACTAATGGAGGCAGCTCGGATGGTAAAAGCGGCAAGGGAGAGGGAGATCCTGGCAGATCGGCAGCTTCGCACACGTACGGAGGAGCTGAGGCGCCTGCAAGCAGAGCATTCTTCCACCACTCCGACGTCATCTGTGCATCCAGGGACGCACTCCCTTCCCCCCACTTCTCAGTGATCTTATCTTGTATGTATGTCGTCTGGAAGACGACTTCTTTTTTGGGGGGGATGATGTTAGTCGTATATCTTTACTTTGTTGTCGGCCGTAGTCGGCCGTGGTCGTAGTCGGCCAATTGTTAATAAAACTATAGATTAGTAAAGAATAATAATGTCATGTACTTTCCGGAAATCATGTTCGGATTAATGTTAATGTTGTTATGAAGCGTCGTGTCGGTTGGTTATCTAACCACCGCCGAGCGTTATATGTAGTTGGATTGGGATAGTCGGGAGATAGTCTTTTTGGGTGCCGATGTTTATTGTCAATCACTGCTGATACTCTTTTGTACATGATATTCTGATGATGAATAAAGTTGCTGGTGTTCAAATATGATATCTTTCAGTTTACTGTTTTATCCTATGTTCTGCACATGACTAGTTTGCCAGTAGTACGTAAGATTTGAATCCCATTCCGTAGGCAAACATTGGTAAAATTAACAAGAGAATCTCAACAGTAGAGGAAAAATCCCAAGAGTAGAGGTAATCAGTGATGATTCTGTCTTATATTTTGGTGCCACAGACTTCAACAGAAATAGGTTGATGGAACAAAGAACAGCATGAGCGTGAATGAGATGGGTAACTCCCTAAGCCCCAAAACAGGTAGGCAGCGAGAAATCATAATAAACAAAGAAGAATGTCTCCAAGGATTGGATGCAAACTAGAGGAAACAACCTTCCAATTATTTTAGAAGTTGTGACAAGGCTGGCTTATCTAAAGACACCATGCACACAATATAGATGGTGATTGTTGCAGCCCTATGAAATTTGTGTAATAGAGCCCCTTTTTCAAAACTTACTAATCTTCTTGTCAATCTGACACAGAAAATTGTCAAGCATCAGGTTTGTTCTTTCATTCTTCTCCTATGTGCTAGGTGAAGTCCATCATCTTAGGAGTACATTCGTTGCTATTGTCGAGTTGATTGAAAAATCTCAAGTCTAAAATTCATGGTCTGTAGCAAAAAAGTTGTAAAACAAAGTGGAATTGACCATGTATAAGACAAACTACAAGACAGCTCCTTGGGTGCACTTCCTAGAGCTAGAAAAAGTGACTGAGTAATAAAAGAGACTAGGAACCCAAAAATGCATGCTTTTGGTATATCTACCATTACTAAGTGACCCCAAGTGCACCCTTTGTATATAGGTGCCAAATGGATAAAAATTCAATGTTAAAAGTAAAAATCATAAAAACCTCACCTTGAGCAAACATGCTCATTTTCTTTTTTCCTTAACCTAAGAACCAAAAAGATAGATTTTAATTTACATTTGTTTGTATTGCACACTCAAAAACACACCTATACTTTTGTTTTCTATGCATGAACCACCCCAAAACACATTCTATAGATTGTAAACAGCAAGTACATATTAGGTTAGTTTATGTTACAAGAAACCTCCACTTCTAATTTCAAGAACGATTCTCTTGTACACATTATTTCATTTTGTGTCGCACTAGCTTAAAATGTTAACACCTTCCACACCCAAATCATCTAAGAAGGGTAGAAGTTGTTCTTCTTCATCAAGCATTTAGGGCTTATAAAGCTGCAAGTACTCATAATTAATAAGAAAGTGATCTTCAAAAAAGGTGTTGTGACCTTTTCACACATCACCCCAGTCAAAATGGGGACCCCCTAATTTTTGCTCTATTCCCGTCTTTTGGCTTTGGTTTTCCTACTGTCTCTCTCTTTTCTGTCTTTCCGAGGATGTGCCCGTCTGAATTGAAATTTTGGCTAAGCCTAAGGAATCAGGGTTTGCTTTCTTCATGCCAGTTTGAGGTTGATTCGAGTAAGAAAATTGAAGTTTGAGCTTGACACTATGTCCAGAGCAAGACACTATGTCCAGAGCAACTTAAGCCACTTGCCATCAAATTTTGAGTTGAATCTAACCACTTGCTATTTTTGGTAGTCCGGGCTTCGAAAGCTAATTTTAGGGTTTGCCTGTTGGAGTCTTCAACGCATGTCTAGATATTCTTTGTGGGTTTTTCAGGAGCTTCGCAGTGATGTAACATGCAAAACAGGATCAGGACCTTTTTGCAGAGTTGTCTTCGAAGGCTATTTTTAGGGTTTGCATGCAGGATTTTTCAGTGTATGTTAACATATTCATGGGTTTTTCAAGAGCTACGCAACAAGGTAACATGCAAGCAGAGTTGATCACTTTTCAGGAACTTACTATTTTTAGCCAATGCCTGCATGCAATCTAGTTTGTTGGGTTTTGTGAGATATCTTGGGCTGGGTGGCATGCAAATTCATCCGACAGCTGATTGGTCAATTTTTCAGACACTTACTATTTTTAGCAAGACCACTCCGGCAACTACCCAGCACTTTAGCATCACAAATAGAGCAACATGCAACAGAAACAGGGTCAAATGGAGATCATTTGAGCGACATGCAAGTCAAATTAGGGTTGCCAGCTTCGAGACCCAAAATGAAGGGTCAAATGCCAAAATCTCTGAAAACTGATGTATCCCATTGCGATCAATATCTTTCAAGGAATCCACTAGTAAAATTTGAAGGCAATCTGAGCACTTACTATTTATAGTAAGTCACTTCTCAAACAGGCTATAAATAGCAGGTCAGCGCGAGGCACCAATGTGAACAAATCAATCAACCCACGAGGACCCCATGGAACAAATTTTACATCAAGCAAAGTTGCAAAAGTCCTAAAATAAAGCAATTACTATAAATAGTAAGTCACCTTCGGAAACAAGCTATAAATAGCAAGTCAACACAAGATGGCAGTATGAACAGGTTAGTTAGGCCATGAGGATCCTATGGTGCGAATTCCAAATCAATCCAAGTTGCAAAAGTATGAGAACCAGGGTGTTTACTAAAAATAGAAAGCTAGGCAGAGGGCAAAAAATTGTCTAAGTCTAAAACTGGCAGAGCATACCTTGAAAGCGCCCTATCCAAGGCTAGAGAAAACTTGCTAGGGCATTGGAAATTCCTGCCCAGCGCCTGAGATGCACCCTCAAGAGGATGAAGTTGAGAAAAGTTTGTAAGGCATGAAAATTCCTGTCCACCCTTGGAAATGCGCCCAACCTTGAGGAGTGAGGAGAAAGTTTCAAAGAGGCGTTGAAGTTCCTTGAGGACCCCTAAAATGCGCCCTCTAGCTGGAAGAAGGTTTGCTAAGTCTTGAAGTTCCTGCCCACCTAGCTAAATGAGCCCTAGCTCAAAAGGAGACAAGGAAAACGTTAAGTGAAGAGAAATTCCTCCATCACCTATCAAATGCACCATGTCTTGAGAGGAGCTTAGGAAAAGTTGCTAAGTGATGAAAATCCACCTCCCCTCCTTATATGTGCCCATGTTGGAAGCGATAGTGGTGAGAAAATATTCTAAGTGTTAAAATTTCCTCTAGACCCCTTGAAATGCGCCCAGGTTGAGAAACTAGTGTGGCAAGTTTGCCTAAGGCATTGGAAATTTCTCCTCATCACCTCAAATGCACCCTCAAAATGGAGAGAAGTCTGCAAGGTCAAGAGTGGAAGTATGACCCCCCATATACGCCATAAAAGAGATTGATACTTAGAGATATCTCTAAGGCAGGAAAATTCCTATGGACCCTAGAAAATGAGCCCAACCTTGAGAGGAAATGAAGAAAGTTGCTAAGGCATGGGAAATGTCATGACCACTCCTCTAAATGCACCCAGTCTCATGAAGATTAAATTTTAAAAAAAAAAAATTCAAGGCAAAGCAAGAGAAGAGCTACGCCCAAAGGAGGAAGAGTGATGATAAACTTTAATAAAGAAATATCTTTCTAAGGTATAAAATGCAAAAAAATAAATGTACCCCTTTGTCTATAGACACATGAATTTTGCATTTTTGAGCGGAATTTTCTTCTGGGTACTGGATATTTTCGACAAAAGATTGATTTTGAAGTCTTCTACTCTTCTCTGGAAATTTTAAAGTGAATATTTTTACTCGGGCTCCAGCTTGATGGAATTTCCTAAGGAAAATTAAAAAAAAAAAAATTAAAGAAAAGAAATATTATCTTTGAAAATAAAATGCCTTGACTTGTGAAATTGAAGTCAGATGTCTAGATAGTTTTGATGAGATCCCTGATGAAGATAATTCTCCTGAGCCAGAGTTGGATAAAATAACAGAGTGAATGCCTCAGCCAGTGAAATAAACTTCTTAAAGGGAACAATTAAATTAACATTTTCAGAGAAAAAAGTTTCAAAATGCTAATGGAATGAAGTACGCCTAGACCAGTGAAGAGGAAATTTTGAAGTTCTAGAAAGACAAAAATTCCAAACGTCGGATGCCAAGTGTTGAAGTTGCCAAAGGAGGGAAATTCAAACTCCTACAGTGGAAGAGTGGAGACTTAATGACTTGGCCAAAATTAGCTTCCTTCTAGAATTCGACTTGGCTATATGAACTGTGAGTTTTGTTCATTTTCTTCATCAGCTAGCAAGGTCGACTTTGATGCTCTAGAGTGAAGAAGATTGCAGTGTGAAAAAAGATTGTTGTTGAAGTGAGCTTCGGCCGAAATTCTTCTAAGTGTCGGAAGTTGTGCTGCTGCAAAGAAAATTTTCTAAGTGTTGAGAGTAAATTGACTTAGCTGAAATTGTTGAGGATGGCTGAAGTAGATAGAAGAGCAGCTGGCAAGGAGAACAATACTAAATCCAGCAAGGCAAATGCGTCCAGACAAGCTGTGATCAAGACGTTGAGCAAGTTGTTTCTGCTGGAGTCAAAGTTCTCTTCAAAGTTGGGCAAGTTAAGTGACACAAATTTGGGCTCTTTCAATTTGGAGACTTTCAAAAGGTGAATGATGGGAATGGGAGGCCATCATCCATCAGTTACTTCACACAATATTGTCAGAAGTGGACTTTATGCAGCTGTTGGCTTTCCACCAGCAATTCAATGTTCGGAGTTGATCATGGAGTGTGCTAACTGTTACAACTCGGAGCAAAGGACTATCACTTCACTAGATGGCAAGCTGTTCGCCAACCTCACGCCAGGAGCCATTGGGGAGGCATTTGAAATTCCCATACATGAGAAGATGATTTACAAGACAAGAGAACGAGCTGAGCGGATGTACGCTTCTACATTTGAAAGATGTGCTAACATGATAAACTCCCGTTGGATGAACAATCCCAAGCCAACTCGTACAAAGCTGCCAAAGCAGATAATCTCAGATGATTTGAAGCAGGAATATTGTGGCTTAATGCTCAGCAGAGTCAGAGGATGTCCTCAGGCGTTCATCTTTGAACCTTGGATGTTTTACTACGTCAACCTAGTGCTGGAAAGCAAGGAGCATATTGACTAGGCAGTGATGATCAGTGATAATTTGCATGAACAATTCAGAAGTTTGAGGAGAACGAAAACATTTTATATGAGCTCATATATCATTTACATGTTGGCCCGGATGACAAAATACAGAGGGATATCATACAAGGAGCCTATTGGGTGTGGCTCTCAGCAATTCAAGATTCATGAGCCCTGTCCACATTTGTAGTTGATGAGCACGTCTCACTACAAGAGGGTCAATGATGCCTTCACAATGCATATAACGAGGACGCTTCAGCAAAGAACTCATCACAGAATATCAAAGGAAGCTCAGGAGTTGATAGAGAGGTACAGATGTTGGTTTATCCAATTTCCGAAATTCACTTACATCAGGCTGCAAGGGTTCTCTTCATATCCTTACAGGTTGCCCAGATACCCTACGGATTTTGATGTTAGAAAGTTCTAGGCAACTCATTGCCTACGATAAGATTCAGAAGAAAAAGAAGAAAAGAGGACTTGACTTCCCGATCATCATGGGAAATTCAGATGAAGTTTGTCCTTCACTGTAGGCAGCCAAGGAAGCTGAAAATGAGCTTCAATTTTTCCACCTCTCTTAGCACACCAGCAAATAGTATTATGATCCTCACAAAAATATCAGATGGATACTGTCAAAGGAGTTCAGACATAAGGCAAATATTGAAGACTTTTGGGCTAGTGCGTTGGATGAGGCTGAAGTAAGAAAAAGGATGTTTTCAAGGATACCATTGAGCATGGTCAAGGAGTGTGAGATTGTTCCAGTGCAGGACCAGGTGGAGAAAGATATGAACGTTCTTCACACAGATTATGAGACAATGAGGGATACACCACTCCCACTTCCAGATTGGTCGAAGCCAGAGATTGCGGATTTGGATACACTTTGCATACTAGTCCTGACATTCACAAGAGGATGGGTTGAGAGGCATGTGAATAGGCTTAAGAGCAGGTCAATACCTCTTACTTATAACTTGATGGGAGATCATAGGTCACCAACTATTACAAAGAAGAAATAGGTTCCTCAAGCTCCAGAGTCACGAAGGAAAGAGCCAGTCCAGCCAGAGCCTCAGAGAGTTGAAAAGCTTCGCATACACCATTTGAGGACTCATTCTCCAAGTATACTAGAGGTTTCAATGTTTGCTGATCAAAGAAATATGTTGAATAAGGAACAGGAATTACAAGAGGCAAATCAGCCACTGCGAAGGGAATCTGTTGGCCAGAGTGTCAACGCACCTATGAGAGATAACCAGAAGGAGATAGAGGAAGAAACGGCCACAGATACTCACTTCCAACGTGAGATTGAGGCGGCGTTAGAGGATGCAACTACTACAAGGCAGGAGGCCCAAGGTTCAAGAGATACTTAGCCTATGGAGATTGATGAGCCTCGTTGGGATGAAGTTAGAGAAGAGGTTCGAGAGGAGGTTCGTGAAGAGGAAGCAAGGAATGAACAGCCATTCATCATTTCAGACTTGCAGCAGGTAGTTCCAGATTCGCTCAAAGACCGGATGAGAAGAGACCCCGTTGAAGAGACTGATCCAATAATTGAGATGGAAGAATTTCTGAGTAGGATTAGCACGCCTCCCACAAAGAAGAAGGCTAGGAAGTTTTCAAAGATTTCGACAAATGAAGATGGCTCTCGCACCCTTCATGTGGCTATACCAAGGGTTGAGTGCGATCGAGATGAAGTTGTTCCGAAGAATTATGTGATCAATACCATGGAGTTGGGCTGCCCTACTGGAACACAGATAATTGAAGAGCGCGATAATTCCTATCAGGCACTCAAAGACAGGTTGCTCCGAACTGAAGGCAAATATAAGAGATTGAAGAAGGAGCACAAAACATTGATTGGTTATGTACAGCACTTGTCTCGTCCTTGCAGACAAGAGAATCCTACAATTGAGCTCCCAACTGAGTTTCCTAGAGAGTCAATTAGTGGCTCGGAGGACTTGAGGAGGATGGCACAAGAGGCGAATAAATGGGTTGCTAACGTTCGTGCTGAGACAGAAAAGTTTATGGAAGACCTTACTCATTCCTATCAACGAGCCTTTGGCATTATGGCACGAATGGACGAAGTTGATCATGCTTGGGGTGAGGCTCATATCTATCAAAATAAGGTCGTTCAACGTCTGGAAGCTTTGATGCATACGCCCTCGCAGACTTTGGTTGAGGGAGGCGTGATTCAAGAAGGTGACAAATATGACTTCAGCAGCTGGTATTCTTCAGTGGTCACAGGCCGTGGTTTCTTTGATGCGGCACAGACAGATTCGGCTAGAGTCAAAAAGGCTATGGCGAATATACTTGACGGAGTTTTGAACACCCTTGAGGCCATCTTTGCCAACAGTCTGACTTTTGAGGAGGTAGTTGTGGATGGTTTGAAGAATAGATTGGGGCCTTTCTTTTCAAAGGTGGAGTCATTTGTTCAAGATGATTTTGAAAACATGTCAACCTTTTTCAGCTTGATTTAGGGAACTCAGGATGCCTTGACCACTTGGGGGAGATCTTGCACTCTGCATGGGCAGATGGTAACAGTTCTGGAGTTTCAGCTTGATCATATCCCACCCATTTTTGTTCAGGAGGTTGATGTTGTGCTGGCCAGATTCGTTGACTTCGCAGTCAAAGAGAAGGAGAAAGGAAACGCCCTTTTGGATGATGATCTTCTAGAAGATGATGATGGGCATTAATTGCCTTTGCTATTTTGGGAGTGAGTGAGAATCTTTTGGCTCATTTATTGTACCAATCCCCATTCTGGCAATTTTTAGGTTTAGGGCTGAGATGGCACAATCTGATTGTAATCTGAGTCGTCCATTGGACTTGGCCAGCTATAAAAGGGGCATCCCCCCTCATTTATACCTCATTAGAGATTAAGATCATAGTGTTGAGAGATAGAGCATAGAGAGACAGCTTAGCAATAACATAGATTGATAGTATAGTTTGAAGAAGAAGGAAAGTTTTTTCTTTGAAAGCTTTGTAAGAAATTGTTGTGAACACTCTCAATAAAAAGAGTTTTCATTGATGATGATCTCATCTTTTGTTGTGAGCAGCTAGCAAGGTTTCTTCGTCCTTCTGATTCAAATAGGATCTTAAAATAGAGTAAATAGCTTTTATTTCATGCAAGTAGTTGGTAGTAATGAAATGCGGTGCTTAATCTAAGCAAACTTCGTCTAAATCCATACCACTAGCATGCTTACTGATGGTAAGTTTGCCTTGTGTGGTCAACTGGAACCTTTCGAACCTAACTTCAATTATAATTCACATGATGGCATGCGTCATTGTGATGGTGTCCTTGTGTCGAATTGTGATTTGAAAACTTTTAGCTACTCCCTTGAAGATTGCACACTGACTTCGTGGAGGCTGTCCAAAGCGAGGCAAAGCAAAGCCTGGTTGAAGTTTGCTGAAGTTGAAGTTCCACATCCCGCACTTAGAGTAGTTCATAAATTTTCTAATCCCTGCATCCATTCAATTCAATATATTCCTGGTTAGTATTAGGAAGCTTGCACTTACTTGACAAATCTTTCGAACCACGTGAAAACCCTTTAATCTGTTGTTTGTTGTCTATTGCTGAACAATTGTGTAAGTCCCCTCGTGATACCAGCAAATCACATCGAGCCAATTGAGACTATCCACTACATAAAAGAGCCTTGGAGTTGAACACATGATCTCTCTCGCAATCTTAACATGTGGAATACTTTGATCAAGAGAGAATAGGGTAGTCGTTGGACACTTTATTCTGCTGTTTGGTGTAGGTCACAAAACACACATCAACAAGAGGGAGATCAATTTTGAATGCATTTTTACCCATTACCTCCAAAATTGTGAAAGGTCTATATCTTAATGGTTTAATTTTCTTTTCTTGTCCCCATAGCCTCTTGTTGCCCAAGGAAAGCCTAACTTTGCGCTATACCTAAATTTTGTGCTCCTTATGCTAATCACATATTTGTTTATACATACAATGTCTCAAATCCTAAGTATGAGGGTGTCTAAGTCATTTTCTAGCCCTAGGCGAGATTTTAAACTTTCTCATACTATGATGCCTTCCTTTCATTCCCTCCACCCCTACTTTCTCACTTCCCCCACATTTCAAAATTTTGAGCTTTCCTTAGCCAACATCCCTTTCCTCAATTCCCCATGCCCCTGCTTCCTTTTCTCCTATAAGCCTACAAAGTTTTGTCTCCTCATTCACCTAGCATCCCAATTCCCTAATCCCTGCTTCTCCACTCACACATTCCTGTTTGAACCTTCAAGGATTTTGATGACAACAAACCTATACAAAAGTGTTAGTGAGGTACCCTGACCCCTAAATCCCTAGACCCCCATCATATTGCATCCTAGTACCCCAAAATCTCATTCTTCAAACCCTCGACATTGGGCCTTTGAAGTATTCTTTGCTCGACCTTCAAACGTGCATTTCCCTGAATCCCTGCCTTCAAGCATGCCTTTTCATGGAATGTTGTCATTCAAGAGAAGGATTTTATCTATCATCATGGTTGACTAAGGATCCCATTAGTGGCCTCAAATTTGAATGTGATAAAAATGTGAGAAAATTTGAGCCCATGCTATGCCTTCAACCTCTATATAAGGTAGGCAACTTCATCAATTTGGATCATCTTTCAGTAATTTCATCAAACTATAACCCTAGTTCAAGCACTTGCATTCAACTATCGAATATAAGGACAAAAACACTTAGGTGCTAGAGATTGATGGATGAAACCACATTGGTTTCCTAGAGTTCAAAGGGCAAAATCTCTTTGGATTCTTTTGAGGGCAACTTAATACAAAGGTTGCATCTGCACTTCAATGTAATGTCCCATTTTAGTATTTTAAGGAACCCTACAATTTTTCAAGATTCCTATCCATGCTTCAATCAAGAACTTGTCACTCACTTTCTATTCACCAAGATCCCACAAAGATGAGATGACAGTATACGATGAACAAGTGATAAGCAATCTAAATTGATTAGACATCTAAACTAAGCTTACAACTGCAAGGCGACATACCATTTGGCACGAAGCACAAGGTTTGCGGGCACGAAGCACAGGTTAAGAGAGCACAAAGCACAGGGTTAATTAACAAGGTTAACGAGGCACAAAGTTGGCACAAATCCTTTTGTTGCTTCATGGCAAGATAGGGAAAAGCATTCTGGAGAAAGAGAAAGGTGGGATCAACAGTATAAAGTGAAAACAGTATTTGGGCAGATAGAGGTGAGTCTTTCCAGCATTATTTTGTGGGTTTCTTTTATCCCCTTTTGGAAAAGCAAACTCTTTTTAAATTCTGGTAACTGTAAAGTTGGGCTTGTATTTTCTATTACATCTACAAAACAAACTCAACAATGATTGTTGTAAAACTAGGTTTGGATGCTATGGTGGGTAACCCTAAGTTGGACTAATCGCCAACAACATCTCCCTTCGGATTCGAGACATGGACTAACCGCCTCCCGTAGATCCGCTTATCTCTGATGTTTGTATTGGGCGTTAACAAGTCAATCTTTTGGCGGATCACGGGTTCAAAACCCTCGAGTGACACTAAGGAGGGGGATTGTTGGACTAATCGCCAATGTCTCCCTTTGGATTCAAGACATGGACTAACCACCTCCTGAGGATCCACTTATCTCTGATGTTTGTATCGAGCGTTAACAGGTTGATCTTTTGGTGCAACAGAAAACATGTTCCAACACCCTACACTACAAGATGTAGGACCAACTACAAATCATCCAAAACACAAAGAAAACTGGCATTGTTTCATTGGAGGAAGTTGGAGGGAAAAGGAGCGTGGGGAACATGAAAGAATGTGGAATGATACCTCAAGTAGGCATGTTAGTACCATATGTTCCACCTTACCCTTCAAGGAATCAAGACCCTCATGCTTCCATAATAGCAAGTGTTTTAGAGACATCCTTGCACGCTCAAGAGCAAAGTAGCATGCAAGTCAAAGAATCAAGCACAAGAAAAAGACTAACATTTGTAAATGTCAAACAATATAGAAGGATTTTACAGCGAAGGCAAGCCAAGATAACGAGAAGATTGGCATACTCAGATCTGCTTTTTTATTGGAATTATTTGTTTCAAGCTATTTTGTAATGACCCGTGCTTCGGATCAATAGATTTTCAATTTATTTCTTATTGGATTGACAAAGGTTGTCATCCAATATTATTAAGATAGATAACTGAGTTCCCAAATTATAAATAGAATAAATGAACTATTGTGTATAACACTTTGTTATCAATTCCACCATAGTTCAACAATGGAAATTTTCCCAAGGCAATTTAGTGTTGTTTCTAATGTATTAATTTTAAAATCATGCATTTACATGTGCAAGAGGTTAAACCTCATATCAAATTGCTGTTTCTGATCTTTAACTTTATATTCATGCAAGTTTGTAAGTGGGTGTTGTATCTGAATTTACTGATTAATCGGGCATCCCCTTGAATGGCTGAATACGGGCTCCTTAGGAGCACTCAAAACCTGAGTATTGATGTATAAATCTGCATAACTTAATCCATGTCTTTTTGTTATTCACTTCTTACCATTTCTATATCTGATCGCCTGAATTGGAGGGTCATATCTCTTTGAAGAGGAATGTCTGCTTAGAGGGACATGTCTTTTGATCAGCATTATTATTGTTTGTTAATCTATTAATTGCCTTCTTTCATAATCATTCCCATCGCTGTCTTGTTATTGCTTATTAATCATTGTCATAATGTTATGATTATCTTTATTGTTATCTTACCCTTAACGAGTCAATTAATGTATTTTAATCGACTTCCTATTAATATTCACGCTTATGTTTTTGACAGAGACTTTCTCACGGCTCCCTGTCAGAGAAGATGCTCAACAATATTAGATTTAATGCCTTATACCTGAGTTGACGTTGACTGTAATAATAATAATCTATGCTTGCAGTGGATAACAAATTGACCACACTCCTTCCTGTCAAATATCCTTGAACTTAGAAAGTTGCGATATATTTTATGAAATCACTACTCTTCAAGTTGGCACTAAATCTCTATAAGAAGGTACTCCATTCTTAGCCGCAGGTCCTGTAGGAGTTCCTATTTACTTTGGCCCGACCTTGTGAATGTAGCGGCTCTACACGTTCCCTAACATAACCATCTTTGTATTGAAATCAACCATCTTTGAGGAATTAACTCCCGGTGTGTCCTGGCCGCAATACCCTTTAAGGATGGCGGCTATCAAAGATAAGAAGGAATATCAAATGTTTCTGGCAACTTATAAGGTGGCAACCAAATTAGAGAACCTGCATTGAAATTAATATTCAGGCAACCGAACTCCCTAATTATGAAGTCGACTTCTTAATGGTGTTAAGGCTCCCCCCTAGAGACGACCAACGATCCTTTTTGTTTATAATGGTAGTGGCTACCTTGTGGTATCATTCCTCCCCAAATGTCTTCAAATACTTCCACATTCAATTTGAAACCCCACGGCTGTGTCTATGGAATTTGAATAATACTTTCATACTTGCCACAAGAATATCCTATCATTTTAATTGAATATTTCAATTAATAATCCAAGGTGGCAGCACTAAACATAGAGAAATATGCTCAATAATATGCCAAGGGGACTAGGCAGCAATACACTGGAAATCGATGTTTCCAAATAATGCTCATATGATAAATAGTCAACCTTTGTAGTCAACTCCTAATCTTCAGCGGTTGCCGACAACAATGATGTCGGCCTTGGATAATATCGACTATCTTTAATCAATCTCTGAAGCAACACATCTGATAATAGCCATTTAATATTACTTTCTTTGTGCCATAAAAACGGGAAATTACATATTTTGCAGTCAAGGTTAATTTTCTGAGTGCAGAATCCACTTACCATGGTCTGAAAATTTAACACCCGTCCAACCAAGACCTTTCTAAAAATCCGAAGTCTCTCTTAGGTCAACACAATAGAACAGTCTAGCCAATAGTGGCATGGTGTGATGGTTAAGTTGTGGTGCTGTTGTTCTTGCCATCAAGGTTCAAACCCCACTAGGGTGTTATTGTTGAATGTTATATTGAGGATGAGGTACCCTGTTTGTGACCACACCAGTTCATAGCTTTGGGTCAAAAGTGTTTACCCCCTTTTTTTAAAAAAAACAATAGAACAGTCCCACAAATTACCAGAAGGTCAAGTTCAAACTTGGCAATTAAAGATATCTCTGCAGGAGCTCATGGAAGGAATCATCGGGTTGATTCAGATGGAGGAGAACGGGGACACTGACTAGAATGAGCATGTTCATGTGCAGGAGGGTGTTGATAGATCCATATTGAGGATCAAATGAAGATACACAAATTTATTCATCTTATGCTTGCGCTATCCAAGAGGGCTCAGATGAATCTCAGTTCCCAAAACTAGAGTTTGCACAGATCTTTTATCCTTGACCTGAGAACACGGACACATACCACACCCTGTAGTATTTTATAAAGAACCTGGAGCCTATGTCCCAGGGGTTGCTTGATATTGCTAAAAAGTAAAGAATTTATGCTGTCTACTGTAGCTGAAGCAAATTCTTTTGACAAGATCCACGTTGAGGATCAAAATGTAGGTAGGTTTATTCATCTTATCGCTGCACTTCACAAGAGGGCTGGATTAAATCTGGTCCCAAACCCAGAGTTTGCATAAATCTTTTATCCTTGACTAGAGAACATGAAGCCTATGTCCTAGTTGTTGCTTGATATTGCCAAGAAGGTAAAGAATGTACACTGGGTAGTGTAGCAGAAGCATTTATCTTTGATCACAAAGGAGGTTACTCAGATGTAAAGGTTTGCACAAGAAGATTGCCGCACTCAATTTATTTAAATTTATAAGAGGGCTGGCCAAAGCATATTCTAGAGAGAATTGAGAAGTGACTTCCAAACATGATGTACCCAATTTTATACCCACCAATTTGCCGTGTACTTGATGAGCTACATGCTATTGGGTGTAACTGCAAGCTTGAATTTTTCGCATTGAAGAAGAAATTTAGAGAATAAAATGTTTCCTGAGGAATGTAGAAGAATAAGTGAGGGCAGATATAAGTTCATATGGAAGAAGAATGAACTACGCAGCTGGTCAAAGGAGCAATGTCAGAGGTTTCAATTCAATTTCAACAGTAATAACAATCCACTTAGGAGAAGCAGGTCCATTTGTCTGAGTTATAGGAGGAGCTCACAGATGTACAAAATCAGCTTTTGGAGTTAGCAGAGGTAGAGGCAGAACAAAATCAACTTGTTTCTGCCGATAGAGATCTTGCAGGGAAGATGAAGGAAGACATGGTGAAGTACACTCAGAAACAAGAGCTGAAAGCAGACAACATCTTGAGATACGAGGGAGGCAGTCCAAGTCCTTCGAGCCAAGATGAAGCAGAAAAGGTTGGCACAGTAGGTTCTTCAGGGTTCAGATCAGCTAGAGGATCAGTAAGACAGCGATACCATCTTGTGTAACAGTTGAACCTTCTATTTCAACCCCTTCCCAATTAGGGATGTCATCTTCATCCCCCTTACTCCTTACAATTCTTGAATCCTGTATTAGACTCTGTGTTGACAGGGACGAAGACTCGTCTCAAGAAGAGGATGGGTGCAGGTAGATTAAATGTAATCAATTATTACGTTTATGTTACACAAGTGTAGTCGACAATGAATTTGTCCTAATGCATGTCTCCACAAGAATAGTGTGCTTTAGTAAGGAAAGTACCGCGATAGTTGTGGTCTAGCCAACACACCTCTCTGTAAACCAACCTATTTTGCCACTCTCTCTATACCATGGCTCATATCAATAAAAATGCAGTAATCTAATCCAATACGTGCAATCTCTAGTATATTTATTCTTCTGTAAGTACTTAGCTATTGTTTTTTAATGGCATAGCAAGCATTCTTTCACTGAATAACCTGTCATGAAAATATGCCTGAGCACGCATTCTTAGAAGTTAGAAGAATGTTGCGACGTTCTGTCTTAAAAATCGTGCAGCATGTAGGTATTACATTTCGTCCAATGAATAAAACAGTTTCGCTATACGTGCTTTGGCATATTTCAGTTGATAAAGCATACTGGCATGCTGTTGGCACTAGTGGCCTAGATATCATTGATCACAGATTTTTCTATAAATGGGAACAGACCAAAGACCTACAGAATGAGAAGGATATAAATAACTTACCCAGAATAACGACTAAATCCGGAAGAACGCTTAGTGTTCACAATTTTTTGGGCAATGAAACGTCTGATGTTGGAAAAAGCTGAAACATTTTGTAGGAATGTGCCCCTGAAGACATGCTTCATATGGCCATGTGGTAACTTTGATGAAATGATAGCAGCAGTTGCATTTCTCATGGGATTGACATGTCTGGAGTAGGAATGGGCATGCGCACTGCATTCACTGATACTTTTCAAATGCCAAAGTAACTGTCTACCGGCAGTACCCATTCTTGCTCACTGTTTACTTCTTTTCACTACCGCAGAGCACACCGTCAAGCATCGATCGAGGGCATACTTCCGTAGAGGTAGTTGTTTTCCCGACTTACCTTATGTCGCCGCTTACTATATCGAGTCATCGAACTGATTGTACTTCCTTCTATGGCAAAAAACTAATAACAGAAATGTGCTGCGTATGCAATAGTACTGGTATGGTGCAAGGTAGCAAAGAGAAGTGTAGAGAAATTGGGCTGGACAAATAAATTAAAAAAGGTCGTCTCTCACAGTTAAAAAAACAAAAAAAAAGATACAACAAAAGAGGTAATGTGTCAAGGGGTCAAGTGGATGTTGTAGTGCAATAAAAAAAAAAAAATTGTGTCTAATAAAGTTAAGAGAGAAAAAAATTAATGTAATTTTTATTGAAGTGAAATTTTGTTTTCATATTAATTTATTTTGTCACATAGAAAATGACTATTATGATATATAATAAAGTTCATATTATTTAAATTAATTATGATATTTTAAAATAAATTTGAGAAAAATAAAGATTAAAAATTTTGATTAAACTATTTTAATTTTACCATCTCATTGATTAGTTTGGTATATGTTAGAATTGTGAAAACACGAGCCACAAGATCAAATAATAAACAAAGACACCTTCCATGCAAGAGATCTGCAAACAAAAAATTGCTATATTCTTCAACAAGAAAAAGTTACAAAATGAACCTCAAGAATCTTCAAAGAAAACAAAAGTCTTCAAAGGTTGAGAGTTCTATCAAAGGCATGAAAGCTTGAGAGATAATACAATGAGGTTTGAGTGTTGCATAGGAGCAATCCTAAATGGTAAAGGGATTAGATCATAACCAAGTGTCAACATCTCATACAATGAGACAGAATAATCTAAGAATAACTCTCTAGTTAACATAGTAAATCACTCCTAAGTTTAGTTTAAGTGTATGAGAATAAATTAGACTAATAATTAATTAAAGACACGATTACTCTTACACCCCCCTTAAGATAAACTTAGGGAGTAGCTAAAAACCCTAAAAAGAGAGTGCATGATGGGTCCTAGCAAACAAAGCATGGTGAGATACCCATATACAAACAAAAGATATCTCAAAACTAAAGAAAAGGAGAAAACCACATGGGAAAAACTCCTCTCCAAAAAGGAGAAAGGCGAATGAAGGATTAAAAAGCCTTAAATCAAGGAAGGACTAAGAAGCCTCCAACCGAAACAATGTCCCAAAAAAAGTAGGAACATGTAGAACATTTTTGAAGCACAAAGAAGTTGTAGACAACTGTTGAAAGATGACTGCTATAGTGTTGAAATGAAGAACCTCCAGAAACAGGAATGCAAAAGTGTCCATATGGTAAATGATGCATCTCACCCAAATACAATGATAACCAGCCACTGATGTACGTTGCATCTAACCAATACATAGAAACCAGAAATAGATACATAGATCACTCAAACGCGAAACCAAGGAAGCATTAGAAGCAACAGTAGAAACCCCCATAATGCTAACAAGGGAGAGCCATAACAAGTACACTGAAATTGTGTGAAACCAAGAAGTGCATGTAGGAGAAACAACTTGTAAATAAAAAGGAGTACAAACTAAGGCACACGTGCATGAGGCAAGAATCACTAGGATTCACTAATGTCATAGAAGGGACACTCACTTGACAAAGGTGTGATGGAAAACCAAAGGAAAATATCAGCCCCCCATGGCACTTTATATCATAATGTGATTACAAAAGGCACAACAGCATGTGCAAAATCTCCAAAAAAGTATTCACAAGAATGGCACTTTATCTCAATGCATCTATAAAAGAGAATGTGTATGAAAAAAGATGTCTACAATACCCAAATAGGACATAATACTGGAAATACATATAAAATAGTCAAAAATGAGTCATCCCACTCAAACAACAAGTTTTCATAAGCCAAGACATTCAAGTAATCCATCAAAGTGTAAAAACACAAAAAATTAAATAAAATGTACTTGAAGAGCAATATGGAAAAAGTGCATGGATGGCTATGAAGAGCTTTGATACCATGTTAGAATTGTGAAAAGTGTGAGGTACATGATCAAACAACGAACAAAGACGCCTTCCACACAAGAGATCTACAAAAAAAGAATTGCTATATTCCTCAATACGAAAAAACTAAAGAATGAACTTCAAGAATCTTCAAGGAAAAAAAAAAGTCCTCAAAGGTTGAGAGTTCTATCAAAAGCGTGAAAGCTCGAGAGATAGCACAATGAGGGTTGAGTGCTATATAGGAGCAACCTTAAATGGTAAAAGGATTAGATCATGACAAGTATCAACAACTCATGCAATGAGACGGAATGATCTAAATAGCTCTCTAGTTAACATAGTAAATCACTTCTAAATTTAACTTAAGTGCATGAGAATAAATTAGACTAATAATTAATAAATAGCTAATGCATGATTTACTCTAATAGTATCAACTAATAAAACTTAAAGGATGCATTAGTATACTTGTCTATGGAGAAAGTAATAAGAAAAGAGTATTTTGTAAAAATGATTTAAAAAAATCAAAAGAATTACAAATAAAGCAAATGAATTATAATCACTAAAATGCAATGATTAAAATATGCAAAGCCACTACTTCATGAGTAGGCTCGAGATAAAGACATCTCCCAATAATTAATGTTACAACTAAACTACTTTCTATGAAGGATATAAAGAGGCTTGGAAGGGGGTAAAGTAGAAGATATAGATGGGATATAAGTAGAATATTTAAACTAGGTGATAAAACTTCTTGTATCACATGTCAAAATAATTTTCAATGGTATTATTCAAGATAGCTTTTTAATAGAGTAGACAACTAGTGTTATTATCCCCTTCTACAAAAACAAAATTTTGAATAATTTATCAAATTATTACATTGTTGTGATCAATCATCTTCTTGAAAAAAATCAAGAGAATAATAGACCACAAAATTAGTAATAGGACAAAAAGAAGTGGGGAAATAGAAAAAGAATAGGTAGGTTTTAGGTTGAGGCACTCCACTATTGACTATTGCATCATCCTCAAAATGATTGAAAAATATTGGACAACCAAGGTGAAGAAGTTTATAGTGACTCATGAAATATTTTGGAACATATCAAAGGAACTCAAGATCTTAAATGAGTATAGAGTCGTTGTCCATAAAATTTATGGTAGGTCAAGACTTAAATTAGAACAAGTGGAGGAATGTCAAAAAAATTTAGAAATGACACAAGTGTCAAACAAGGTTGCTTGTTCTCCCCTAATTTATTTAGGTTATTATAATGACAAAAAATGTATCCCTCTACATTTTCACACTTAATTTTGGAATGATTAACATTAAAATGCACATAATGTCACCTTGATCTAGTGTTGTAATGTGTTTTACACATTCACATTGGATTTAGTGCCCTTTTAAGCTAAATTGACCTAATTTTACCTTAATTTAATGTTGTAAAGTGTATTTATTTACACATTCACATTGAGTTTATGACCTTCATATCATCATTAATAGGCCTTTAAGACCCTATATTATGCATCACAAGGCTTATTTCAACCGGAATCCCAACATAGACATCAAATACACTTAATTTTTCAACTCCCCGACATTTCCTCCACCTGAAAAGGCTTGGTGAGACCCATGCACCACCTTGGGCGTATGAATCCCATTTGGCCCTTTTTTAGGGTTTTGAGTGGGGAATCAAGGTTTTAAGTTCAAATTTCATGAATGTTAGCTTATGGGATCTAATAAATGGGAAATTAGATGGATTGCCTATATCAACAAGGTCTCAAATCATTATTTCAACTAAGCTTTCATGATATCAACATAAGTCATCAAGAATTAAGCATTCCAAGACTTCACAAGAGCATCAAGAGAGTTTACAAGAGCATTTCTAAGGAATTTAAGGGTAGAATTCTTCATCACTCGTTGCAACAATTCAAGATCCATCATCATGTCAAGAGTATAATGCATCAAGCATGTTGTTGAGCTAGTTTTGGATTTACCATTGAAGATCCATTTGCAAGCATTGTTTCATATCCAACTCAAGATCAAGATCTACATTTTACATGGCCACTTCATGTTAGATTATTGATTTGCATCTAAGACATCATTGAAGGTATCATTTTTCATGGTTCTTATTTCATGTTTCATGTTCATATTTCATTGTTTCATCACAAGGTTTAATTACCTAAATGAGGTTTGACTAAGGAAAACCCCCATTTCCTAACAATCAACAAGTTTTTCTCTCTCTACGTGTGTGATTACAGATCTAGGTGTCTTGGAGCTTGAATGATATTTGAAGATTAAGTTGTAAGATTGGTGAAAGTTGTATGAGTTATTACAAGGTTTCTATCTTCACAGAATTCACCCACAGGTTTCTAATCAAAGTATCAAACCTGGAAACAAAGCTTGGAAGGAAGAGCAAAGATAGGAGAGAAGATTTAGGTCTTGACCCTTCAAAAAAGCAGAGTGGGATTGATAAGCCACTTGTGGCGTATGAGTCCCAGTATAGTACATTTTCCATATTTCAGTGAAATCAGATCAACCACTATGAGATTCCAATTTTGGCACAAAAACCCTAGTCTAGGACTAAATCGCCCAGACTGGTGTATGAGTCCCAGTGGGCATTAAATAGCAAGATTTAAAGGTTTTGAAGCCTGTTCTAACCTCATCCTTCATCCAAGTGTACCTTTGTGCTTTCTTAGTCTTTTATTATGTATTATAGTTTCATTTCCTAGGTCATTTAGTTAGCTTTTGCATGGTACTTTGCATGCTAAATTCATTTCTTGTCTTTCCAAGCCCTATTTTGGCGGTGAACCCCCTTTTAGTCTTTAATCACACCCTAGGATACCTTATTACAAGATCTCTTTCCCCCTTTCTACCTTCGGATTAAGATGTCTAAGGTTTCCTTGAATGAAACAATAGTGAAAGGACCATATCCACGTGCTCCATCTCCTAAGAGGTGGGGCACCCTATTTTCATTGTTGCATTTTGGTGAACCCGACATGAACACCCTTTTCTAATTTGGAGTGCATCATATTCCTAGATCTATCTTCCATTAACTTTGCATTAGGGTTTTGCACTAGTTAATTTTCATTTAGGATTTCTAAATCTTGCATTAGTGAAAGTGCATATAGGTTGTATTTTTGCATCTTAGATCATTAAATTTTATCTAAAATCTAAATTTTCACTTAGCCTAGACATCATCCTAACTAGAAAACATAACATTCACATAGAATTTGTTGAAAACAATGCAAAAACCCAAAATTTGGGATTCATACACCCCTCTGGGCGATTTAGTCCTAGTACAGGTTGTTTCGCCTACTTTCTAGGATTTTTGTATTATGCATTTTCCAACATTTTACCCCTCCAAAA
>VDFB02207530.1:0-16418 GCA_007258455.2 Sequoia sempervirens | reverse complement strand
TGTATATATAGACATAAGCTATAATTTCGGTTATTATGTTAGATGACAAGAATTCTAGGAAAGATCATACATAGAAATTATATTTATTTTATTTAAATCCTAACAAAAATAATTGGCATGTAAAGGTAACATTTAATTTAGAGTATGGTTGGCGCACAAATTTGCCTAGATTGGAAGCAAGGAATTATATGGATATTTATGGAGAAAATAGCTCATGGCTTGGGTAATTCCAATACTTCAACTTTTAATGATGCTTATCTTCATACTAAAATTTAAAGAGAAAATTCTTAGAAACTTTTTGCTATAATGACTAATTTTCAGGAACATGGATAATAAAAAGATTTTATATCTATCTAAATTGGACTTTAATATCATCCAATCATTGTATCAGCCAGAGCTTCAAATAATTTCTAGGTGAGTTGATTCAAAGATATTTATTCATTTTAAGTAATTTTTTTATCATTTTTTTAGTATAAGGTTTTTTAAATCTTTCATCTTGGTTGGATATTTAAATTTAGATATTTTATTTACAAAAATAATGATTATGAAATTTTTAGACTATCAATTATTTCTAATCCTACTAAATATAATACTAACAATTATTTTTTCCATTCTAAATTTTTACTTTGATTTAATTTTTGAGAATTTATATTTATAATATTGAACTAGTATAATATTCTTTTTCTATCTTCTACTTTAAAAATACAACATTTTTGTGATGTTTAGATGGTGGAAGGATTCAGGGCTATATAAGTTGGACTTTTGTCATCACAGACATATTGAATATCTCTTTCAAGGATGTGCAATTACTGGAGAACCTAAATATTTAAGTTTTAGAGTTGCCTTTGCAAAGTTTTCTGCTCTTGCAACAATAATTGATGATATCTATGATACACATGGTACTGTTGAAGAACTTAAACATTTCACAGAGTGTTTTAGGAGGTAAGTATTCCTTTATGAACTATTAAATTTAAAAAGTTAGTTGTCGGGAGACCTGTAGGTGTTTTGTGGTCCCATGCTAGTCTTTCATTTATGTGTTGTCTCTGTTTCTTTTTTCTGGTTGAACTGTTTAAGTTTTAATTTTTTGCTTTAGTTTGTTGGTCGCCTCACTTCTCATGAGCCCCTCGTTTTCCTTAATGGTTGTTTTGTAATGGGTACTAGCCCTTCTAGTCTTAATTTAATCAAAACATTGAAATGTGGTTTAGGTGGGATTCCCGTCCAGCAGATTACCTTCCAGAATATATGAAAATTGCATATTGTGCACTTTATGATGCAATTAATGAAAGCGTACAAGAAGCAACAAAGACTCAAGGACGAGATACTCTCCACCATGCTCATAATGCGGTATATATAATATCTTTCAATTTAAATAAATATAATATAGATTTTGATATTTATATGAACTAAAAATGAATTATACAATATATAGCTAGATTGTTCATATCGTTATTTTTTTAACATTTCTATATATATACTCATTTCAAAATTTTATATTATCCATTTTATTTAGGCAATAAAATAAGAATAAATCCTTCAAATGTATCATTTATAATTTTTTGTATAAATTAATGTAATCAAAATTATTTAAAATTATTTTTTATACTTTTTCTAAGTTTTTACTTCTCTTCTTGATATTTCTAATTCATCTAATAATACTATTAAACATTTTTTTTATGTTTCTATTACATTGTGTATTTCTTATTATAATAAACATAAAACTAAGCTTATCTAAATCTTAATTATACTTTACAAAATAAGTTTATTTTTATATAGACTTAGCTATGGTTGTAGCTCTTTTTAATATAAATTTTATTTTACTAAAATTTATTCAAATTACTTTTAGTGATTTTATCTTATTATTTATTACTTTTACATTTTTTTGTGTTTTTAATTTATTTTATATTATTTTATGTGCCTAATATTTTTTGGTTAATCATCTTAACATAAAATTATTTCATTAATGTTATTTCAATTATTTAATATAAACACATACTATACTATTATTTCTAATATTGTGGACCCTAATCACACTAGTTTATTAACATCTATTACTTACTATCTATACTCACCCTATTTTCACATCTTCAATTATAATTTATATATTCACAAAAAATTTAATTCATGAATGAAAAATAGATGTTATATATTATTAGGGATATTTATAGAAATGAATTAGAAAAAATATTAACATGGTTATTATAGCTAGCATAGATTTTGAATTTTAGTGTAGAAAGTGTCTAAATATTTAGCTTCCCTATAGTGGAATTAATGAGGTATTTTTAATGTACACTATTATTAATATTATTATTATTTTAAATAATATTTTTTAAGATATAAATAAATTAAAATCAATAATATAATCTTTGATGATTGTATTTGAGTTAAAATTTGTGTTCATGCAGTGGGAGGACTATTTAGGTTTAGTGTTGCAAGAAGTTGAATGGATTGCCACTAGGTACATACCAAATTTGAAGGAATATTTGGAAAATGGAAGAGAGAGTTCTGGTTCTCATGTAACTACATTGCAAGCACTATTAACATTAGATGCACTTTCAGAAAATGACCTTCAAAAAATTGATTACCCATCTAGGTTCAATGATCTATTTGGATTGACCCTTAGATTAAGAGGTGACACTAGAACCTTCAAGGTATGCAATAAAATGTCAATAAAAATATGATATTTATAGGTGTAAAAATCACATATTGAATTTTTATGAATATCTAAAATTTTAACTATTTTTAAATCTAAATGTTGTTTTTTTAATTTTGAAGGCTGAGGCAAATCGTGGAGAAGTTGCTTCATCCATTGCATGTTATATGAGAGAGCATCCAAAATCTAGTGAGAAAGATGCTTTGAAAAATCTTAATTTTTTGTTAGATGAACACTTGAAAGAATTAAACTCAGAGTATTTGAAGAATGATGGTGTTCCAATTTGCATCAAGGATTTTGCTTATGACATGTCAAGGTGTTTTGAAGTTTTCTACAAAGAGAGAGATGGATTTAGCATTTATAGCAAGGATATGAAGAATCATGTAGATCGAATCCTTATTGAACCTATTGAAATGTAATACCTAAATTTATAGACCATCTAATAATTATCAATTACACTTTGAGGTGTAATAGATAAATATATTTTTTATTACTAAGTAATATAAGATCATATCTCCAAGTTCTTTGGAATTTGTTTCTTTTCATAATATTCCTAGAGAATGGAATAGGGTTGTTGATCTTCTGGTGATGTGGGCCTTTGAGCATGTGGAGAGGTGGATTATAGACGACTGAAGTCTTTATCCACAAATCTCTCTCAGTTCCTCAAAAAGATAATCATGGAAGACTTTCACATGTAATTGGTTCCTTTGGTGGGTCCCTTTAGGGACTTTTGTTGTATGTTGGGTTGGTGGTTTTTGCAGGCTATTACCTATTGTTCTGTAACATTTTTTTGATTCAATAAATTTTTACCCCCTTTTTCTAAAACAAAAAAAGATCATATCTCCAAGTACATTTGGCAAATAGTTTTTCTATTATTTTCTAAGTATATTATTTTCTATTAATTTTGTTTGTATAGGCCTTGGTATATATGAAAGTTTTATGTTTGATGGAAGTGTTATTCTTCACCTTGTTCTAGATGCATATTTTTTGGTTTCATTACATAATTTTTTATAGTTATAAGGAAGTCAGGTATCAAATTGGATAGGTGATAATTGAATGGTAATTTAGATTGGGACCATTATAGAGATAATGTTATATATTTTAAAAAATAAATGAGTGTATTTAACAATTTAACATCCTACTAATGAATTTTGATATGATTCATAGAGTTTAGAGAAATAAAATAGAATTCTAAATATATTTTTGGTTAATTTGTAACTATTTCAAATATATTTGAGGTTGTTGTAAATGATATATCTTCAAATAACTAGCATTTATATATGGCCAATGATATAATAAACATTTTAAAATGATTTTTTATTTAACAAACATCAAATTTAAATAATAGTCAAAAAGGCACTTGAGAATTCATGATTAATAAAAATAAATTGAATAATAAGCACTTAAAGAAATTAGCATTTTTCTCCTATGAGAAAATTTTCATAAAATCTTGAAAACTTTAAAATTAATAATTATTATAGAAGTTGAATTAAAATTAATGAAATAAAAAAAAAATTAACATATTATTGAATTAATAATTTATCAAATAATAATAATTTTTTTTTAAAAGAAATAATTATTAAAATAAAACATTATCTTATTTATTTAAATATTAGTAAGATAAACTAAAAATGTATAAAACAACAAAAACATAATGTAAGAAAAATATTTAAATTGAGATAATTTTAAGTCAATCAAATATAATATTAGTTATTTTTATTTTTTGTATTTGTGTGGAGATAATATTTAAAAATAGTTTTTTTTTTCTTTTGATAGAAATTTCAAGATATTTAATTTTAAAAAAAATGAGAGAAAAAATTATATTAATTGACTATTTTATTATTTATGTTTTATTCCACTCTGTAGGGACATGGATGAAGGAAATTGCGTCAAAGTTTGCTCCCAAGCCAAGAATTTGGTGGACCATTGTGATCAATCTGCATGATGCTTATTAGAAATTTATTTTATTCAATAATGAAATAAGAATGAGGGATTTAGTTTCACATATAAGCCACCTCCAACCCTTTATATGAGCCCTTTCAAGGGCCATTAAAATTTCACATGCTTGAATGAAATCATTTTAATGAACACCCATATGAATAGAAAAAAAGAACTGAACCAAACCATTATTGTCATTGCAAATACTCCCAATACCAACTAAATGTTGATTGCCCCTAGAAGAACCATCAAAGTTAATTTTAAGATAGCCACTTGGATGAGGACGCGATTTTCTAGATCTATTGACCTTCACAAACAATTGATCTTTGGAATTAAATGCACCAATCGAGGGGTAGAGAGGGAATGGTCCAAGATCTTGACCAAATGACGATCAGAAGAGCAGAGACAACCTTCAAAAGGTAATTTGACCTCAATAGTCTTGAGAATTCTTTTGATTTTCAACCAAATTTTTGGGAATCATCTTTTACACTCATAGAAGGACCATATTTTCTAGAGAATAAAAGAGGGACCAATGTTTGAAGAAATATGAAAGAAGGAAGTAGAGGTAGGAGGATGTCACAGGCTATTCCAAATATCAATCAAAGAAGCTAACTAAATGACTAGTCTTTTCCAAAAACACCACCATAGGTGCCATATTTCCTTACAAAATAGACTTGAAATAAGAACAAATGGTTTGTTCTTTCATCATTAATTATGCACAAAGATCATAGGGATGGTCCATAAAATCCCCTCTTCCCAATATTTTCCCAAGTTGAGGATTATTTCTGATATAGTAACTGTTGTCATGGAGATTGCACCTGGAATGCTAAGTTTATACACTAAGCAATCTCATGAAACATTGAAACATCTTTGAGCCTATGGGTATGCTCATAGTGAAGATGAATCTCCATATTATGGGTTGGCTTCCTTATGATTTTCTTATGAATAGTTGGTTTTTTGAAGGAAAAGGGGAGAAGGATTTGAAAATAAACAGATAAACTAAAAATTAAAGTATGGTGATGCACCTAAATGGAAAGGATGAGCAACCTAATTCATAGCTATTTCCCATAAAATTTATTTTCACAACTCAAATTGTACAATCTAATCACATAAGTGTTTCACAAAAAGGCCTGATAATCTATCCTTTATGAAGGAAAATGATATTTTCACAACCTAAAGGAGAAGATAAATTAATTGTACAACTTATGACATGTGATTAAAATTTCTTTTGTGTACAAGTATCCATGAATGAGACATAAATTTAAAGATTTAAAGATTTAAAACTCATTAAATTTGCATCGAAATCATCCAACAAAAATAAAACGCCTAAAAATGAGAAGGCTAACACTAATTGCAATAAGAAATGGAAGGAAACTCTACAAGTAACAATCTAAAATAACCTGTAAAAGCTATTGTATAAATATTTATAACTGTAAAAGTGAGTTACAAGGTGAATCTCTCTTTGCAGAATGCAAAGTCAAATATGCAAGAACTAAGAAAAAATACTGTCTTTTTCAATATATATAATAGGTAACTCCAAGGCACCAAGAGGTGGTACAAGCAGCTAACTAAAAGTGAAAATATCTCCAAATACCTCTCCCATGAGAAAAGATGAAATCCCACAAAAAGGGGAGTCGGAACTGATGTAAACTGGGCTCAAATAACTCTGCAAACTTAGTTTGTATGATGGTTGAACCAAAAAGGCTCCACCAACTGAAAATGAGACTTTGAAACCCTTGTTGAGTTTGATTTAAAACTTTTCAAAGTTTGCAAAAAATATGCAAAGGTATTAAAACACCTAATACATGACAATTTAATATATGAAAAGGTTTTTAAATAAAGGAAAAAATTCCTTATGTAGAGATCGGTCACTTAGGGTAAAGAAAACCCTAAGTGACAAAACCTATAGCTCTAAAGCATATTGCATTTCATGTCATACTTAGCAATTTTCTTGCTCTGCTGAAAACTTGGCACCACCATGCTCCTAGGGTTTTGAGTATTCGAAGTTGCCCTAGGTTTTGAAGCCTTCCCAATAGAGAATCTAGATGGTGAGTATCTTCTCTTGCTAAAAATACGTAGAAATATTTTCAATGCCTCCATTCTAAATGCATTTTTTGGCCTTTTAGCCATGGCCATGATCATTTTTTTGATGCATTTCCTTTGAAAAACTCCATTTCTATGTTTTGTGGCCACCATGAATGACTTTGGCTCAGGTTTTGGAGTCCTCTCCCATGGATTTGAATGCACATTCTTAACAATAAAACCTTAGCTCAACACACCATTGATTTGGAGCCCAATGCAAAACCAGTGAGGCAAAAGAAAAGGCCTCTAAATCCCAAGTTGGAGCATCTTATGAAAACAGATTTTATGAGAAATAGTTGTGAATCAGGCTACTCATCCTTTCCTTTTAGATGCATCACCATACTTTAATTTTTAGTTTATCTATTTATTTTCAAATCCTTCTCCACTTTTCCTTCAAAAAACTAGTTATTCATTAGAAAACCATAAGGGAGCTAGCCCATAATTTGGAAATTCATCTTCACTATGAGCATACCCACAGGCTCAAATATGTTTCAATGTTTCACAAGATTGATGAGTGTATAAACTTAGCATTCCAAGTGCAATCTCCATGACAATAGTTTTTGGCATGCTCGGTGGGACTCTGAAGCTTACTTTAGAGAAAGAATTGAATTTTCAAGCTACTATGCTAGTATATACAACAGTGTTTTTCCTATCAGAGGTTTAAATTTATACTTGGTGACTCTATTTTTTTTTTAGTGCAGATTCGGTATCAAGCAGCACATGACAATAATTTAGACAAGAGGGAGTGTTGATCCCATTGAATACCTATATCTTTCATCACCCAAGAGAAGATGTAGAATAGCAAGGAAATTAAGGAGATCAAGATCACATTCAACACCGAGATCTCATTCTACACCTCCTAGTCTCAAATTTGCAAGTTCAGTACCAATATTTCTAGCATGTCCTGTGTTGATTCATCATATTCAAAATCTAATATTTCAAGTAGCTTTGATGGCCAAAGCTCACATGTTTGTACCATTCAATGGGGGCTGCCCATTGAATCTGCAGTAGCACAATGACATATTGATGGTTGCACTTAAAATTCTACCTATTTCACTGGTGAAGATCATACTACACAAGTAGAGCATATAAGGGATGTAGCTTCACTTTTTGGAGTTCATCATGTTACACAATAGAATGTGGCATTGAGACTTTTAGCAAGATCATTTAAAGGCAAAGCACTTCAGTGGTTCAGAGGCTTACCTATGAACTCTGTTGCAACATGGGATGACTTGGGAGACAAGTTAAATAGGCAATTTTCAAACAAATTAGATCATTTATCCCTTGTTGAGTAGATGACGACCATTAAAAGAGCTCCACAAAAGTAGATGACAGATTTCAACTTTTGATTTCAAAGAACTTGGAATAGAATCCCAACAATGGTAAGACCTTCACCTGATCATACATTTCTATATTATCTCATAACATTAAATAGTGACATTGTTGTAATGATTCAATCAATGGGTGGAGTAACACTACCATGAGTGTTTGGAATTGCTATTAGAGCTAAGAATAACCTTATTTAGGATGGAATAATTGCACCAAGGGGTATGTGCAGGATCATGATGGGCCAAAAAGTGGGATATGTAAGTGATATGATGGCCCATGTGGCTGACTAACTTTTTTCCCAAAATTGATGAAACAAAAAGGGTTTTTAAAGGAGATTCTCAACTTCCCACTGATATAAATTATGCTTTAATTTGAATTTAATAAATACCTTTATTATTCATTTCTATTTGAATTATGACTAAAGTCCCCGACATAGGTTGATTGAAAACATCTATAATCCTTCAAATCATACATTTCTTTGAGTCTAAAACATGCATCACATTATATGTCATGTAAATTAGTGGGATTAAAAAATAGAAATGAATTTCATGAAGTTTTGACCAAGTTAAGGTGCTTAGACATGCTTCATGTATTGTAATAAAAATTCATAATTAATTATTTACTTGGAAAAAAAAAATATAAAAAAAAATATGCATCACATCGACATGAGTCCCCACTTAAGGATCTAAAATATTATAAAAAAATATCATTTCTATTGTGGTTAGGGTGGTGAGAGACAGACACATACTTCTTTCTTTCCTAAATTTAAGTACTACTACATTGAAATTTCAAATTTTCACCAAATGGATTTTTCTTTTTTTTAATAAACCTAGTAGTTTAGAAACTGTATACAATTTGCTATAGATTCTATTCTTACATATTTTTGAAATAATATAGATAACGTATTCACATTTTTATGTCAAGTTGCCTAACTCTGATTTTTCTTTTTTGAATTTTTTGCCACTTAAGGGCCTATTTTTTCCATGATGATCCTACACATACCCCAAGGCCTCCTATGCCTATTTTTCCTAATATTTAGTGTCAAATTCCTATCCAATTACCTCTTGTTCCAACCTTTGACTATCAAGTAGCTATTCAAAATAATGCTGTACCAGCACATTCAAATTTACAAGAGCTTAGGGGTACCCAACAAGAAATGAAAAAATTACTACAAAGTGTTAGCAATGACTTAGTGAGCCTTAAGAAGCAACAAGGTCATAATTTCAAACCTTATTGAGCACCATTTCAAGCAAATAGACCACCTTATTAGGCAGATTACTAAGGAAAAAGAAGAAATTTCAATGCTAGGCCTAATAAACCATATAATCCAAATGCTAATAATTATTCAAAAGAGCTTGTACCTATGCAAAATAATATGGTACAAGATTATGTGCACAGTTCTATCCATGTAATCAGCCTCATAATCAGGCTACATGCATGAATGGAGTGGTTAATCAGGATCTTATGGTAGAGAACAACTATGTTGCTTCTGAAAATGCAACAAAGGAGAATAATGATCAACAAGAGCTTCAAACGTGGCATAATGATCTTGATGTTGCCATGATGAACTGTCAAGGTAACGAATTTTATGCAGTGAATCATGTTCAAGGAAAAAATCAATCATCTACTTCCATTGTATCCAATACAAGGTCAAAGAAAATGGCTATTGACTTAAGACAACAAGTTGTTTCTAAAGAGAAAAAAATAGATAAAGACCAACATCAAGCTGGTAAAGATAAAGGTCAGACTTCTATAGCTCAAAAAGGTCAAATTCAGTGTTCCACTTCTCAGAACGTTTAGATTTTTCGAAAAGGACAAGCTCAAGCTGCTACGGAACAACCAAAGACTCAATCACAGCCTTTACCAGCACAAACTAAAGTTGTTGTTCCCAAAGTGCAACAAAAGGTTAGTACTCCAGCATTTAATATTCTGGATCATATGAAGAAAACATTTAATATGTCAATGATTGATGCTTTACATATTCCTAGGCAAAAGGATTCATTGCAAGAGGCTTTGGCTAGAATTTCTATTACTAACAAGTCTACTAAAGAGAAGCCTAGAGTTCTTGCAAACAGTTCTGAAGGTAAGAGTGAGAAGCCCTCCCAAGAGGTAAATCCACCTCCTTTTTATGTCAGTTTGATTATTGGTGATAATATAGAGCATAACTGCATGAGATAAATTTGGTATGTTATGCCTAAACAGTTGGTGGATAAGTTAGGATTTATTTATGAGACATTGTCAAAGGGGGTAGTTTAATTAGATGGTACAACCATTAGATCTGTTGGAGTGACTAAAAGTCTTCCCCTTACCTTACATGCTTGTCTAAACTTCTCAATTCAATAGGATATTTGTCATTGATTTTCCACCTTTCTTTGACATTTTCCTTTCTAGCTCGATTTTACAACAAAGTTAGGTGGATATTTATCATTAGATTGGTCACATATGTTTTTTAGAACTAGATATGGCACTAGAGTGACCATTAAATCAGAGCCATAAGCTAAAGATCATATTTAACCTTATGTTGTTAATCCTATAAATGCAAACCTAGCTATCCATGAGCAGGAGGATCAATCCATGACCCTAGACACTAGTGTACCTATTGAGGGCATACCTGATATAAATTTAGATTCAAGTGGGAAGCCAGGAATCATGAGGTTCATCCTTTCAGTCACATGGATGAAGTAGGTTTTGGAATTTACATGATTCAGGAGCCTGATGTAGTGGTTCCAAATCTGGTCAAAGATGAAAAATAGCTAGAATAGCAAGATAATTAGCTTTGGAAGCTGTATTTTGATGGCTAAAGAGGTAAAGTAAGTGTTGGTGGAGGGGCCATGTTGATTTCACCCGATGGAGAAAGGTGTTACTCAACACTTCACTTTTCCTTCAATTTCTCAAACAATACTGCTAAATACGGGGCACTAATTCATGGCCTAGAGTGGGCTAGAAAGAAAGGTATTAAATGTTTGCAAGTATTTAGCGATTCTAAGTTGATAACAAATCAAGTAAGAAATATGAATGTTACAAAAAATGATTTTCTTAATTTGTATAAGCACAAAACTTGGGATTTAATTGAAGAATTTGATGCAATATGTTATCTATTCCTAGAAATCAGAATAAGCAAGTTGATAGAGTTGTTACATTAGGATCAAAATTTGATATTCCAACTGACATTCATAATATTGAGGTACAATAGTATGTAGAATTGGTTGTAAGACCATATGTACCAAATAATAATGTTAGTTGGCAAGTTTTTGAAAGTGATGAGTAGATTATCAATTTTCTAATCGAGGAAGCAGAGTTTTCTACTAGAAACTAGCAAAAGTTTGAGCAGCAATATGACAGTCAGATCTTGCAACTGAAGTCCAATAAGCTACCTAAAGGTTTGGTAACCTTAGAGTCAATTTTTAATACTGATGATAAAGTTAGAAAGGATAAATCTAGCATATCAGTGAAATAGGAGCACTATGAACCCATTGAAATATTCAAAGACAAGCTAGTCAAGCTTGGTAACCTATTTGTACCAAAGAAGAACAACAAGCTTTTATCTTGATTTGACAAGAATTCAGTAATATTTTTGCTTGGGAGTATGGATATTTAAAGGGTTTTAACCTTGAGTTAGCTCAACACACCATTGAGTTGGAGCCCAATGCAAAACTAGTGAGGCAGAAGCAAAGGCCTCTAAATCCCAAGCTGGAGCATCTCATGAAAACAAAGTTTATGAGAAATAGTTGTGAATTAAGTTGCACATCCTTTCTATTTAGGTGCATCACCATAATTTAATTTTTAGTTTATCTATTTATTTTCAAATCCTTCTCCCCTTTTCCTTCAAAAAACTAGTTATTCATTAGAAAATCATAAGGGATCCAACCCATAATATAGAGATTCATCTTCACTATGAGCATACCCACAGGCTTGAATATGTTTCAATGTTTCATGAGATTGTTGAGTGTATAAACTTAGCATTTCTGGTGTAATCTCTATGAAAATAGTAACCAAAGGAAGAAATTATATTGGGATCATCTCCCTTTGTTCTAGATTATATTCCACTAGGGAAAATCTATCAATCCTAATAAATTGCAACTTAATAGCTTGATAACCAAGAGCAATAGATTAGATTTCTTTTGAATCAAATCTTTAAGCAAGGTCATCAATTTTCCTTGAGAAAGTATAGGGGGATTCTCACAGATAAAATTAAAATCTTCATAATCTTCCCTAGATCATACCTCTATCCATTTATAATATTCTTTCCAATGGTGGAAAGAGTATTTCTCAAGAGGAACATATATAGTACTTATAATCTTCCACTTTCATCCATCTGGCCTTAGGAAAAATATTGCATATCTGTTGAAGCCAAGTATATGAAGAAATTATGGAATTATGGTTATCTAGGGAGTCCTCCAAAAATAAGGCATTATTTCCATTGATGACTATCCAAAATAGATCTTGAGGTTCTATGCAGGATCATGGGGATCCAAAAAGAGGCAATATGACACAAAAGGCATTTTCATTTAGGCAAAAATGTGAAATTATGCTTTGACTTTTTACTAATGTTTGGTAAAAAGTACATGTCACCATGGTAAGAACTAGAGGAAAACAGACATTCAATCATAACAGATATCCATTTCTTGTTAATGAAATCATATAAAAAATAAATATAATATTTTCTATAATAATAATTGTGGTCACTAAAAAAGTAACCCTTCTACTTTTTTTAACTCATTTGGGCCCTCCTTGTGACTTTGGCTTAAATATTGCCTTGATTTAGTGTTGCAATGTGGATAGCAAATTCAAATTAGGTTTTGGGCCCTTGTGAACTCATGGAATTTTAATGGTGCCTTGCAAAAGTTTTGTGAAGTGTTGTAACACACTTTCACACTTTTCTAGGGTTTGTTCAAGTAGCTAAGAATAATCAATACAATTATAGCCTTATTTGGAGTGTTGTAACACACTTTCAAATTTCTCTAGGCTTATCATTAGTAATTGGGCTTTCTTATGTGTTAATTGGCCCCATTTTCCATCCACATGCCTTATTTATGTATATTTTTTAGAATAATCTTGACAAAAGGCATTTAAAACATCAAAATTCTGAAAACCCACCTCAAATTCCTAAGGTGGGACTCATTTTCCATTATGGGAAAATGAGTCCCCTTAGGTGGGACCCGTTCACCCAAGATTGCGAATGAATCCCCTTTAACTAAAAATTCAAATTTTATTTAAATTTCTAGTGGGTTTTTATTCTCCAAGATCTAAGGTCGGCCTGTAGTGTTGTAATTTTAGGAATTATTGCATAATTGAGTATAAATACAAGGTTCTTTGTCTCATTTTCATACCTAGCATTCAAGAGATCACTTAGCAAGTTCACAAGAGCATTTAAGCATTCGGAAGAGTATTCAAGGCATTTCAAGAGCAGATTATCAAGCATTTGAGAGCATTCTTCAAGTGTCTTTCATCATGTCAAAGATTATTTGTATCATGTTATTTTAGAGTTAATAATTGTGGTGTAGGATTTTTTTTTTTCAAGCAAGCACTTCATTCAAGATCTATCAACACCAAGCAAGATTCCAAGTCTACATCCATTGGAGTCATTACTTACATGATTGCAACATCTTATTGCAAGGGTTTGATTAGTTGCAACATTGTATTTTGTTCATTCATCATTCTCTTTCCATATTTCATTCTATATCAAGGTTTAATTACCAACAAGGGGTTTGACCAAGGAAAAACCTTATTCACTAACCCCACAACATTTTTCCCTCTTCTTGTGTGTGCATTGCAGGGCTAGGTTGCAGATTTTCCAAGAAGCAAAGGTGGGGAAAGGTTGTCAAGTTGTTAAAGTTGTTAAAGTTTCCATCATACCTAGGAGAAGCTTGGAGAAGGTCTATAGGTGGAACTTTGTAGATTCAAACCTGAAAATCAGTCAAACAAAGTAGAGAAGACTAAGAGGCACAGGATCCAGTCTGAAATTTCTCAAAAAGAAAAAGTGGATTGATTCATGACTATTGATGAATGAGTCCCACTCTACAGGCCTAAAGAAGATTTTTTCAGATCTAGATACCCTTTTGGTAGAAACCTGTTCTGACACATTTTCCCCAAAACTAGACTGATTCACCTAGATTGGCGTATGAGTCCCAGTCAACATTAATAGTTGATTTTCTAGGATTCCAGACCTCCATTCTACCTCCTTTAGTTTCCTAGGTGCACATTTCCAATTTCATAGTTTTCTATTGCATTTGGTTTATCTTTCTAGATCATTTAGCATTTGTTTATCACATTGTGTTTTCTGACATTTTCTTTTCCAAGTTTATACTTGGTGGTGAACCCCCCTTTCCTAATCTCAAATCGTATCCTAGGATATCTTATTGTCAGATCTTTTCTATCCTTTATTTGGTGAAGATCTCTAAGGTGTCCTTGAGAGTGTTGATTGTGAAATTGGATCTCTCTCTCTTTGTACCTCTTTTGGTCAAAGTGTAGACGCATCCACATTTCCATTGTTCACATTTTGGTGAACCCAAATTTAGAGCATCTTAATTTTGATTTGGAGTTCATTTACATCCTAAATTTAGCTTGCATTAACATTCCATTGCACTGCAATGGTTAAATTGCATTCTAAGGTTTCAAAAATTGCATTAGTGAAAATCTCATTTAGCTTGCATTATTGCATCTTAATTTCATTTAAACTTGGTAAATTTATGCATTGTCATTTGATATTTGCATCAAAAAACATAAAATTCATAAAATTCAATTCAATTTTTTTGAAAATTTCCAAAAAAAATAGCACCTAGACTCATTCACCACTTAGGGAAAATCAGTCCCTTTGCATATTTTGCATTGCATTTTCTGGCATTTACACTTCATTTTATGAGTTTTTGTTTGTTTTTGTTACCTTTGTATTTCAGTTTGTAGACTTTTTGTTTCATTTAAAAATCATTGCATTTAGCTTAATTTCATTCATCTTGAGCATTTCTTAAAATCAAAATTGCATTTACAATATTGTTGCATAGTTTAGAATCTGAAATTTGCATCATGGATATGTGCTTTAACAATCTTTGGATGTCATTGAAGTCCTTAGTGGATGTGTCAAGTTGTGCTTTTGGAAAGGACCCTAATGACATTGAACTTGAACTCATGCTCACTCAACTCCTAATACATGTCCTCGTGATGTTGACATCATTGGAGAAGATGATGACAACATGAATAAGTTCCTAAATGATTGTCTTGATAACCTTGAAGCTAATGCATCCTTTTATCCATCCATGAACCAACCAAAGCCTCCTACATTACCACATCTTGAGATGTTTGGTTACTTACATCTTGAAACAAAATTTGAACCTAAGTTCCCTATAACAAGTGAACCTGGTTCTTGTAGACAAGCAAACACTCAACCATTTTATGCTAACAAAGTAACAAGCACTCCCGTCAACCTTGAAGAAACATATGGAAAAGGCTTCATAATCTTGAGCAAACAAGGATGTGACACAATAAGTGAACATGAAATTCATCACCTATTAGAGAAAAAACCAATCGATGAAAATAAAAATGGGTTAGGCTATCAAGATCCCTCTCATAACAGAAGGCCTCCTAAAGAATATCTACTTGGCTCTGGGATGATGGTATGGTGATCTTTGATTCCCCTCCCGATCTGAATTTCCTTATTCCTAGAGAGCAACCCTTGAATAAGAACAATGACAAGGATGAAAGGATCCCCTTGGGTCCTCCTCCTTCATATTCAACTAAAGAAAAGGGTGAATCTAGCAAACGCAAGAGGCCTTACAAGTTAGAAAACTAAAGTATCCTCACCCACCACCTGAAAGTGAAAGGAAACTACAATTTCTTTTAAATAAAGAACTGATAACATCACCACCTATGAATCAATTAGTCTTATATCCTAAAGATGCAAAAGTTCCACATTGTGCATACCATTGAGTTCTCGGACATAGTACCAATGAATTTTGTGCATTTCAATTAATATTGAAAAACTTTCACTTTGATGGCAATGATTTCCATCATGTGATTGTGTAGCTTTCTATTGTTTCATCCATTGTCATGTAATATTTGTAGGATACTCTATTCTCACTATTACATGACCTTTCCCATCACCTACCTCGGCTCATTCTTTTCTCGCACTCAATGGGGGAAAGCAATTGTTAGCCTTGTCCTAGTAATGCATTTGTCATTGTCCCTTAGGTTCATCATTCACCTTCCATTTATACAGACTGATAGTGGGAGGTGGATGACTTGCTCATAGGTTGACTCACATTTTCCTTACTAGTCTTTTGCATTTTATTTTATTTTTATGTGATTGCATGTGCATAATTTGATCCCCTGTGACGTTCTATTTGATGTTTTATCTCTCTTTATGACATTCCTCTATTTGTACCTTCATTCTTTTGTATGTCGTGCATTGCTTTTGCTTTTCATC
>VDFB02207529.1:0-11009 GCA_007258455.2 Sequoia sempervirens | reverse complement strand
TGCTTCCATAGGTCCGCACTCTTGAAGTTTCATACGAAAGGGCAGTCAATACCCAGGTTTCGTGCAGTCTTTCTCATCTCTCTCACCATGTATTTAGTTGCTGCGACATGAGGCTCATCTTCTTCAACATTAATTATGTCTACATGGAAATCTATTCCACGATTTCTAGCAGCTGCATTTGCAGCTATTAGTCCAGAAACATAGGCCTTTTCTTGAGAGAGCCCTCGGGCTCCATGTAAACCTGGGTCTTGCTTGAGCCAATCACCAGCGATGAATACATTTGAGAAGCTGGTCTAAGTTGATGCCATATACTGGTGTGAACCGGGACCAAAAAGGGTTATAGCCTCCTTGTATCGAAGAACACTACTATCAATAATTTGGGCATTGCCAAAACGGCTATCACATTGAATCAAATAGTTCATGATCTACATCACAACCAAGAAAATTATCTCAAACAGAGAATTGTGAATCACACATAAGCTAATGACAAGAAAAGGATTGAAGTCAATTGAATACCTTCTCAATCATCATGTTATCTGATAAAGGAATAAATGGGTTTGCATGATACAAATCAACCTCCATGACACTTCCCATATCCGTTGAAAACTCTTCCTGGCAATGGAATTCTCAAGTGCCATACAAAAAATGAGTGCAGAGAAGAAACAATTCATTCAGCTAGCAATGCATTTTTTTTTCACTCTTTAGTTACCCTGTGATCCTAAGAAAGTAGAAATTAAATAAGTGTCAATACGTCTACACTTTCTTCCTGCACTCTCTGACTAAATTGCTTTCATCTTATCACCCCCTTAAGTACTAAAGTATCTAATAGATTATCATTTTCTCCTCCCTTACCTAATTGGCCTTCATATTGTGAAAAAAGATCATCCAGTTCAATACCTGCAATGCATTAAGGTCAAATAATGTAGCACCAACACCAGGTCCAATACCAGCAAGCACATTAGGATTATGAAGTGCAATCATGGCATCAAACCATAATCGAATAGCCATTACATCAACAGTCCCAATATTCAAGGCTGAAACAAATTCATCATGGGCTCCCAAGGTCATTGATGATGCAACAATTTTCTGCATGTCACCACATAGCAAATTTATCAAAAGCATTTTCCAGCAGATCTAGATATACATATTGTATCTTCTTTCTCAATTTCCCTGGAAATACAACTGACTACATCTCACTCTGAGTTGAATTCTGTCAGTATTTAACCAACAAAAATGTAATAAAGTTTGAACAACTAAAACAGGCCAAGTGGCCTATGGTACCATATGATGCATTGTCACGGGACACTTTTGTCTTGCAAATACTGAGTCATTAATGCCAAGACAACCCCTTTGGCATTTGAGTCATAAAGGTCATGAGTAATGCCAGGTCAGGCCAGTGTAAAATTGAGTGCAAAACTTATGAGTCAATGCCAGTGGAACTGCAGAATTATTTTTCATCATTTTGGCTGTGTTTTACAGTGGTTCAGTAATTTAGAGCATAGATTGCAAACTCACCGAGTACTTGCAAATAGTTTTCTGCTCTACGTAACCCAATCTCAAACTTGGCAAGTTTCTTAGTTGAGTTTCTGGCGAGTTTATAGTGTGACTTGTGGTGTGTAGTGACCACTCATGAGGACTCAGTGAGTTTGTAGGAAAAACTCGTGTGTACCAAATTTTTGCGAAGTTTTTGCCAAGTTTTTTCTGGGTTTTACCAAGTTTTTGCTGAGCTGCCAATTCCAAGTCAAATTTGGGTCTACCAAGATTTTTCTAAGTCCAAGTTTGCGAACTATGATTTGGAGTGCTGTTTTCCACCAAATTTACACCTAAATATTATATCTGTTCGGAGATTTGAAGGTTTTATCATTTGAGAAACTCTTTTCAGCCTAGAAGCACACATTCTTTTGAAGAGATTCATATACATAATGTCTTGAACTGATAGCTGGAATGGGAGATTCAATCCTTTGAAATTTGGAAGCTGGAATTCTACCCTTACCATTATTAGAACCATAGAAGCAATAATCTGCAAAAAATCCGGATTAATCCCGATTTTTAAAAAATCTGCAGGCTGGACAATTTTTTCCCATTTCAAACTGTAAAATTGCCAAAAAATATGCAAAAAAAATCATGCTGATTTTTGCACTACAAAAAAACCATGAGACCATAGCTTGTTGCTTACTATTATGCTTTGATAGATTTTTTCCAAGCATCCGTAGCTTGTTCGAAAGCACTTGTTTTAGGCTTTTAGCCATAGCAGCAAGGCAGTGAAATGTTTGATAAAATGCTTTGGTAGACATGTATGAAAAGCGTGGTAGCATAGACAAGCTAGTGAACTGTTTGAAAAAATGCCTCAAAGAAATGTGGTCTCATGGTGATGGAATGCCATGGCAAGCAAATTGCTATGGTTTGTCATGGCATTCCATCACCATGAGACCACATTTCTTTGAGGCAATTTTTCAACCAGTTTACTGCCTTGTCTATGCTATTGCATACTATTATGCTTTAACAGATTTTTTCCAAGTATCCATAGCTTGTTCAAAATCCCCTATTTTAGGCTTTAGCCATACCAGCAAGGCAGTGAACTGTTTGATAAAATGCTTTGGTAGACATGTATGAAAAATGTGGTAGCATAAACAAGGCAGTGAACTTTTGAAAAAATGCCTCAAAGAAATTTGGTCTCATGGTGATGGAATGCCATGACGAATGCCATGACAAGCGAATTTTGCTATGGATTGTCATGGCATTCCATCACCACGAGACCACATTTCTTTGAGGCATTTTTTCAACCAGTTCACTGCCTTGTCTATGCTATTGTTTACCATTATGCTTTGATAGATTTTTTCCAAGCATTCATAGCTTGTTCGAAAGCACCTGTTTTAGGCTTTTAGCCATAGTAGCAAGACAATGAACTGTTTGATAAAATGCTTTGGTAGACATGTATGAGAAATGTGGTCCCATGGTGATGGAATGCCATGTATGGATTGTCATGGAATTCCATCACCAGCAAGGACCATTTCTTTAATTCCAAAAAGTTAAGTACCTTGTCTATGCTATTGCTTACTAATGCAGCTTTTGATAGATTTTTTCAAGCATCCATAGCTTGTTCGAAAGCGCCTGTTTTGGGCTTTTAGCCATAGCAGCAGGCAGTGAGCTGTTTGGAAAAATGCCTCCAATGAAATGTGGTCTCATGGTGATGGGATGCCATGACAAACGTGAACCACATTACTTTGAGGAATTATTTTGAATAGTTCATTATCATATCTATACCTATTAGCACTATTATTCTTTGATAGGTTTTTCCAAGTCATAGCTTGTTTGAAATACCTGTTTGGGCTTTTTATGCATAGCAAGGCAGTGAACTGTTTGGTAAAAATGCTTTTAGTAGACTATGTATGAAGAAAAATCATTAGTCATTCCATCACCATGAGACCACATTTCTTTGAGGCTATTTTTCAAAGCAGTTCATTGCCTTGTCTATGTTGTGCTTACTATTATACTTTGATAGATTTTTCCAAGCATCATAGCTTGCTTTCCGAAGTACCTGTTTTAGGCTTTGTACCGTGTAAGGCAATGAACTGTTTGATAAAATGCTTTGGTAGACATGTATGAAAAATGTGGTAGCATGGACAAAGCAGTGAACTATTTGAAAAAATGCCTCAAAGAAATGTGGTCTCATGGTGATGGATGCCATGACAATCAAATTGCTATGGATTGTCATGGCATTCCATCACCATGAGACCATATTTCTTTGAGGCATATTTTCAAACAGTTCACTGCCTTGTCTATGGCTTGTCTATGGATTGTCATGACATTCCATCACCACGAGACCACATTTCTTTGAGGCATTTTTTCAAACAGTTCACTGCCATGTCTATGGCTTGTCATGGCATTCCATCACCATGAGACCACATTTCTTTGAGGCATGTTTTCAAATAGTTAATTTCCTTGTCTATGCTACCACATTTTTCATACATGTTTGCCAAAGCATTTTATCAAACAGTTCACTGCCTTGCTACTATGGCTTAAAGCCTAAAACAGGTGCTTTCGAACAAGCAATGGATGCTTGGAAAATACCTATCAAAGCATAATAATAAGCAACAGCATAGACAAGGCAGTGAACTATTTGAAAAAATGCCTCAAAGAAATGAGGTCTCATGGTGATAGAATGCCATGACAAGCAAAACTTTTAGCCATAGAAGCAAGGAAGTGAACTGTTTGGTGAAATGCTTTGGTAGACATGTATGAAAAATGTGGTAGCATAGACAAGGAAATGAACTGTTTGAAAAAATGTCTCAAAGAAATGTGGTCTCATGGAATGCCATGACAAGCAAATGCAATTGGCAGCTGCTTTGAAATATCCCTCTTATGAATTTTTTCAATTTTTTCCACAAACACTTCACCCGTTAGCGTTAGCATAACCAAATAAACCAGCCGAAAGGAACCCTTTCACTTTTTGATCACCCAGATCCCAGTGTGGGCAAGGTGAGAGCATGCGGTAGAAAGGGGATTGTTAGCTTGTAAAACCGAAACTGCTAGAATGTACAATGAAAGGACATCTTAGCCGATCAGAATATGATGCAAATGCAAACTCAACCACTTATTCAACGGAAGTGTAAAGATGGCTCAGCCGATCAGCATGAAATGAGATGCAAACTCAACCACTTATTCAACGAGAGTAAGGTTATAAAGAAAAGTAAATGTTTGGGCGGCTAGCCGACCCCTTCCGCTTGTTCAACGAGCAATACAAGAAAGTAAATGCTGAAAGAAATGGACGGCGAGGTCTGCCCCTTCCACTGAAAGTGGGAATTACAAAAGTAAAGTGCAGAAATATAAGTGACTGAATCAGTACTACTGATTTCAGCCTTACAATGAGAAGCGATTTGCAAGTTACAAAGAGTATTAGCTGCCCAATCCAATCCAAAATGATATTAGATGATCTCCAAAAACTTCACAAGCTATTCTACTAAGGAAACAAGCCAAAAAAATAAACTTCTAACAATTTGATATGAAAAAGTAAAGTACAAAAAACTCAAACCAGCAAGCTCCAAACTCAGTAAAATGCTCACAACTCAACCGATACACCTCCTATTGACATGAAATTGAGTGCAAATGAAGCATAGGAGGTAGGCGCCCGAGTAAGAGCAAGAAACAGCAACAAACAACTTCAGATATTTCTTTGCACACATCCCAAGGCACTGCAGGAGAAGTACAGCGTTCAAGGAGGGGTGACCAGCAAGATAAAATCAAAGACTACACCATAAATTCCGAAACTCTGCAATATGAGGCACCCAAGGAAGACTAAATCATAGGGTCAACACCCAGAACCAGCAAAAATTCACCAAGTGAGCTACAAGCAAAAACATGCTTCTACAAGTTGTTGGGTGAAAATTATGTAATCATCTTTTCAATAGATTACACAACCTAGACTTCAACCACAGATGTGTGAGATAAAATCTCTCCTCTCAGAAAGGGGAGGCGCCCATCTTACTGCTAACAGAAGCTAAGGTAAAACTAATTAAGTATTTACAAAATGTACACTACACTTACGAAATGGGGAGGGGGGGCGTGTCACATTCATACTTCTCTATTTTTTCAGAGAAGATGTTTTACAATGCTTCATAGTTGATAGTTCTGATTCAAGATAACTTTAAACTAAAAATGAGCAGTAATGCCAATACCTCTATCTTGTCAAAGCAAAGCATAGAGATACCAAGTATGATGATAATAAACAAATAAAAGAAAGACAGAAAAGCTCACGAAGGCACAAAGTCATTTCGTAGCTTTTCAATGATGGATCTGTGAGAATTGTAAAGTTTGTTGCATTAGAAGCACAAAGTCTTCTTAGATACAGCAATTCCTCGTACAACATGAACGATTACAAGCACAAAGTCTTGTAGATCTTTCAACAATAGTATCCAAACATAAACGTAAATTCAAACAAAGAATGTAACACAAAGTTTACATAAATCTATTTGAAGCCCCTTCAGATTTCATCTACTAACCACTACCAATAAAATCAATCCACAAGGTTATCGATTCCAATGCAAAGGCTGGTATGCAATTCTCTTCTTTATTGATCAGATTTTTCATTCACAATCATGAACACAATGTTTCACAAATCTGCTTCAAAAAGGGCAACACTTCGTTGCAAAATACTAAAGGTAAAGATTACAATAGAAATCCCTCTTATTTATAAAAGAGAGGGAAGAGTAAATCTAGAAAATCAGTTTAGGAGAGTTAGGTGAGCTAATTTAGGAAAATTTCACTGTAACTTTGACCAAGTCAAAATGTAATTCATCTTCGTGAAACTACATCTCAGATTTTCAATGTAATTACATTTGCTAAAAAGACATTTAAGATGTCAAAAACTATTTACAAGATGCATAAAGGGAAGCATCAAAAAGTTCAACACTGAAGATCAAGAGTCTTCATGGTTCCTTGCTTTGGGCGTAGAAGTCTTCATACTTCTCCTTGGTCCCCTGTATGAACGCCTCATCTGGGCCGACCGTGTAATCTACAAGGGTGTGAACTCTTGTGATTGACCTTCTGGAGAATGAATGGATTTTCTTGCACCTACGAAGATGCGTCCTAAGATTATCAATGGTCAGCCGTGCATCACAAATGACATGCATTGAGGCTTTGGAAAAGCTGGCATCCTCAACTTGCTGCATGACGACTTCTTTGTAGATCTGGGATAGTTCACTGGATCAAAAGATGTCACCTTTAGGATCACTTGATGAAATCTGGAGAGAAACTGCAAGGATGGTGAATCAACAGGCGTTAGCAGAAAAAGCAGCATTGGGAAGCGTGAAGCGAGCAAACAATGTTGAGCAAGCATGAAATGAGCAACTAGGCACGGAAAACGAAGTGGGAGTGAAGAAACGACATTCGGAGCGAAAACAGAGTGATTTGGAAATGTATAAGGCAAAAACTACCAAAAGTGTAGGAGCGCTGAAAATCAGCACTCCAACACTTGGAGAGAAAAAATGACTAAGTATAGACAAAAAGTGCACAAGTGCTAAAAATCAGAGCTTGTGCACAAAAAACTAACTTTTGATAAAAATGCACAAGCGCTAAAAATCAAAGCTTGTGCACAAAAGACAGACTTTTGACAAAAATGCACAAGCGCTAAAAATCAAAGCTTGTGCACAAAAGACAGACTTTTGACAAAAATGCACAAGCGCTAAAAATCAGAGCTTGTGCACAAAAGATAGACTTTTGACAAAAATGCACAAACGTTAAAAATCAGAGCTTGTGCACAAAAGACAGACTTTTGAAAAAAATGCACAAGCGCTAAAAATCAGAGCTTGTGCACAAAAAACGGACTTTTGATAAAAATGCACAAGCACTAAAAATCAGAACTTGTGCACAAAAGATAGACTTTTGAAAAAAATGCACAAGCGCTAAAAATCAGAGCTTGTGCACTTGGACACTTAGAAAAATTTACAACTTCAACATGTAGGAGTGCCGAAAATCAGAGCTTGTACACTTTTGTCAATTTTCACAACTCCCAAAGGCTGGAAGCTGACGAAGATGCTCGTTTCGAAGCTCTTCGAAAGACGGATAGGGGAGGACACTCAAACGGACTGTTTGAGATTTTGAACACACTTCAAGGCGGATTGAAATTTGCCTCATTTTGTGTGCTTGAACATCACAAACCTACGAAATGGACAAGTTTCATAGGGGGGTTATCCATGAATTGGGCGATGCTAGATTCCATGATAACAGACATTATGGAAAGTTGGATGAAAGACAAGTTTAGGATAAAATCTCCTAATTTTTGCAAAGTATCCCTAGTTAGGGTTGGCTGATTTAAAATTTTGTTTTCCAAAACTTCTACCAATTTATGATTCAAATTTGATGTTTTGCACAAGTGTTTAGCTGTGGCAAAAAAGTATATGCAGCCCACTGCACAAGTGTTTAGCTGTGGCAAAAAAGTATATGCAGCCCACTAAGTGTTCCAACCACCATTTTTAATCTTAACAAAGCCCTGGGTGATGGTTTTCATAGTTTGATTGGATCATATCAATATGGTTTCATGTTCAAGTGTTTGGAATATCATCATGCTATGGTTTTGATTTTTAATCTTAGCTTTAGATCAAAAGTTCCTTTAGATTCCCAAACAATGTTCATATGCAGGTTGCTATTTTTGGTAGTTGCTAATTATGGTAGTAGCTATTTTTGATGTTCAATTATGTATGATGGATGAGGACCTATTTTAGGCCACTTCAATTATTTGGTATTTTATTAGTTGTTTTAGGATAGATTTGCTTTAAGTTCTTTTCTTTCCACTTTTTTTGCAGCTTTTGGAGATGTTAGTTTTAAAACATTTCTTTTTGTGATATTTAATTGTTATTTTCAAGTCTCTAAAAGCAATTCATTGTAACATATAAAATAGTGCCTTGGGCACAAGATATTCATAATGAGAGTTGATGTTGTAAATTGTTTTTGGATTTCGATTGTGTAAGTTTTTTTGCATCAAGGTTTCGGATCACACTCCATGATCCATCATCAGGATGAAATAGAGAGCCAAAGGAGAAAAGAAAAATGATAAGTTTACAACATTCTCTATGGATTGTGGAAATCTTCTATCTCTTAATGAGAGTTGATGTTAAGCTTATGTTGGAGAAACTACTATTCAAGTTGAAGTTATTGTTGAACCTATGTTTACAATTTCATAAATCAAATTGATTGTAGATCGTAGCATCAAGCTTGGTATTAGATGTATTATCTACCTAGGTTGTGAATTTGTATACAACTTAACTGTTTAATTCTTGAAGCTGTTTGTAGTCAATTTATGTGTTGCAATTCCTTTCAAATCCTTGCTTGCATTAAATAGCTAGTTTCTATTAGCTAGCTCGGAGGTTTTGTTTTGATGTGCTTAGATTAATTTTTCGCCCTTGATATTTGAAAATCTTGTTTGCAACACATGATTGTTAACAATTCATTGTGTGTATCTAGGATAAAACAAAAGCAGTTAATTACTTTTATTTATGCAAAACCCCCTTAGAGAATCTTGTAAAGTGTGCATATATGTATATCTGGTCAATAGTTTTAACTTGGTGGTAGTTTAAAGTAATGTCCCCTGATTTGAATTTTAACTTGGAATTTTGCTTGATTATTTTCAGTTTGACAGATGGAACAGTTTGTCAAACACTTCATAATGGTTTGGAGTTTGCAAATCATAGATATTAACTCAACAAATTGGCAACTCGATACATTGCAACTTTTCAGTACATAAGCTTAAAATGATACAACAATGGATAGTATATATCCTTCTATAATTATATTTTTGAGCATTTGAAAGAAACCACAATATACTCAGACTTACAAGATTCAATTGCAGCCATAATTACCACTCAGCTCGATCCATAGACAATGAAATTCCAGATGAAGCTCACGGCTAGCAGGTGTTGGATAAATGGATGCAAAGGATGGCAATTGATATCTCTATAACCTTGTTGATGGAAGTCATGACCAGTGGCTCTATATACACCCAAGTCACCATGCATTTCTCACATAGGCTTCCACTTACCTGACTATCACGTCCTAGACCAAACTCTCGCCCAATTAAAGACCGTTTCAACTTTCCCCCAAAACAACTAATCTACCGAGGGTTCACCTATAGAAACCCCATTCTATAGGACCACGGCTAGCATAATAAAGGTATGTGCAGAGTGAAAGATGGTTCATCCCTTCTAGAGACTTACAATTCCTTGCTACAAGCCCACATCCAGCAAATAAATTAGTGCTTGCAAATAAAACAGCAATGACCTTCATATACAAAACTCACGCCCTCCAAACTGATTTCTAACACACATCAAATCTACAACAATTGTCCTGATGCCAAGCGATCAGATTTACAAGCAACAATAATCCCTCCAAAAACCCACAACCAAATTTATGTGCATCAAAATCCCTTTAGGAAATCTCACACCAAATCTAAAAAATGAACGGCAATAGAGCTCTCCAATCCACACGCCCTATCTAATGCAAATTTAGTACATTCATCAACCATTAAAATGCCTCTATATCTATCGACCAATTGTATAGAGGAATAATGGTATTCAAAACCATATATCGAATATTTAGCAATTTATCAAACTCTTGATAAACCTTCAAACCTGAATTGAATCTTTCTTGCAATCGTAAAGCACAATGCACAAAGTAATGCCCCCTTTTCCTAGGCAGTTGACAAATGCAGTTGTTAGTCTACCAACTGGTCCTTGTAGGCTAACATGGTGTTTAGGGGACCCCTTTGAGGGTGATCTATGGTTCTTCAGTAGTTCTTTTGGTGTTTATTTCAATACTCTTCAGCTCAATGTCCCAATTATTTGTGGTGTGCCTTCCAGAGATCATTCAGGACACTTTGACACACACTTATTATTTTTAGTAAGTCACTTTGATGTATTGCTTATACTTACTATTTATAGTAAGTCATGGGTATGGTCAGTGGCAAAATTACTATTTTGGGCATGATGAAATATTTATATCTTGATTCTATCTTGGCGTGATTATGGTCCAAGGTGTTAAGAACTAATAACATCAAATAATAAATTTAAATTAGATAATTTAACTTATTGCGTTATTAATAAATTAAAAGGAACTTTATATTTAAAAGGATATAAGTGATTTTTAAACTGCACTTTTGTTGTACCCAAACCAAATTTTTTGCTTCATTAAGGCATTTTGCATTTTAAAGTCTAAACCTCGCTAAAATGTTGTAAAATACCGTTTTGGGCAATGTCAAGCATGGAGTTTTTGTCAATATTTGTCAGTCAAAGTCAGTTATATTGGTCAGAACCTGAAGAAGAGACTCAAAATAAAGATTTTCACGATGGAGGAGCATCTCACGACGGCATTTCATATTGCAGACGGTCATTTCAATGATCGAGACAGAGTTTTCAGTGATCAAATCATGGAGATTTTTCAGAGGAAAAGCCTTAAAGTGCAAGTATAGCTTTCGAGCCCGGGCGCCCAGTTTTGTGGAGGTCAAGATCTTGTCTGAAGTG